>VZRU01017585.1:6717-23324 GCA_013398155.1 Pedionomus torquatus | reverse complement strand
AAAAAAAAAAAAAAAAAAAAAACAACACACAGAAAATGAAGCCAGAAGGAAGGTTTTTAAAGTGCAATATTGCTATGAGAATCTGCTCAGAAATATCAGAAATATAACTCTGGGCATCAAAGCTGAGCTTTTTCAATTTTTTTATTATCTATCTGTGGACATTTCC
The DNA here is from genome assembly GCA_013398155.1 of Pedionomus torquatus. Classification (NCBI taxonomy): domain Eukaryota; kingdom Metazoa; phylum Chordata; class Aves; order Charadriiformes; family Pedionomidae; genus Pedionomus; species Pedionomus torquatus. Next base: position 23,158 of record VZRU01017585.1, on the reverse strand, counting down.
CCCTGGTATGGAAACAATTTAAATAACTTTTCAGAGCAGCCTGTGAATCAGCCACTTGTGTCGAGCTGTCTGCCTCTGTGGTCTATATTCAGGAAGGAACATGGCAGGTCCAACTTGAAATCCAGGGGCTGATCCTGCAGCAAGATGTATTAACTCAGGCTGCTGGAGATGAAAATTCTCATCAAATCTGAAGGTTGAGATATTTGGCTCGAGCATTTCTCTTGAACTACGACTTCTTTGTTGCTCTCATCCAGAGTTTGACTTGATGTCCTCCCAAGAGCAGCAAAAATAGTGAAGAACAAGTTTCTCTTGTTAAATACCAAATGCCACAGGTGATGATATTTAGTCACTAAAAATCTGATGTAATAACCTTAGTGTTGAATAGCACCAAAGTCATAATCTTCCACAGTGTTGCAAGGGAAGGAGGGGACATCGCTTGGCAGCAGTGACCATGCAGGCTCTGTTCCAGGTCACCCCGTCCCCTTGCACGCAGGAGCTGCAGCCAACCCTGGCCCCTGCCATGGTGAAAATGTAAGAGCTGCTCTTTTCTGGTATCTAAACACCTTGAAAAATGGTGTTGTGCAAGGGGAGCAGGGTACAATTCCAACTAGGGAGCTGAAAGGGAAAAACAAAAAACTACAACCTGTTTTCAATCCAGTGTTAATGATACATTTTTCTTTGCTGTGCTCGCCACCCCACCTGTAGTGCTAAGAGCATCATGCAGTTTGAAAAGAAGCTCCCTTTCACTTGTACTCTTTATTTCCTAATAGGAAATGAAGTGGTGTGAAAACTAATTAATGGCATTGCATGCATCTGCGTGTGGCAAGGAAATATGCCAAGCTCTGCACAGACTCTTGAGAACCAAATGAGCATCCAAGTGCTTGTGGTATCAAAGCAGCATCAAAGAATCTCCAGAGATGAGCAAACTTCATAAATAAGGAAGCTCAGGGATGTATGAGAAAGCTCATCAGTATATAAATAGCTCCTTTTTAAATCCTCTGTTATAAAACACCATCAGAACAATGTACAAATTATGAAGTTGAGGCCTCATGTGATTATTGGGAATCTAAAAGGTAACAGGGGATGGCAGTGTAAAGGATCTGGAGTGCAGAACACAGCTGGGCTGGGAAATAAAGGCCTAAGACAGTGTCCTACAGCAGATAAAGCCAGGGGTCAACAAAGGCAAACTTAGCACTGTAAGGCATCACAGACGTTTTTCACCGTTCTCTAGGAAAACCTAACCAAACTGAAATAATTTGTCTCTTGCCATGAATATTCTGAGTTGCTTTTACCTAAAATACCTCCAATTAGTGAAGAGCCCTTTCAAAGCCCAGGTGTCAGCAAGTACAGCACCCTGGTAAGTGTGTGGGTGTCACAAGATATTGCTAATATTACTTACACAAGAAACTCATTTGAAAGGTGTACCTTGTCTTACCCAGGACAGATCAGTATTTTTCTCTTCTCCTGCTGTTGTCTCTCCCTCAGCTTTTCCTTTTTTCTGAAATCTTTCTCCATCAATCCCCCAGCCGAAGTGCTTCATCAGCCACCCTGATCGGTTGCCCACACCGATACTGGTCATGACCGCATTGTCAATAGCAAAATGTCAGAGAATTCTGCACTCTAACACCTCTTCATCCAGCATTTCTGGTTTCAATCAATTAGAAGAACCATTTACTTCTCTTTGTTCTCTGAAACACACCTTTTTTTTACCTGGGCTTCTCTTTATTGGTAGAAAGAAAGTATTCAGCACTTCTCACATCAGTCTTAAATGCATCCTGAACAGACAGAGTGGAAAATTGTCTTAAATCCTTTGGCATCCTCTTACTGTCAGTCGCATGTCAAGTCAGGAATAAAAATTGGCAACTAGCTGTAGATTTCACAGTCATGCAGCAGTATTTGTGGAGCTGAAGTTGCAGTTCGGTTCTTGGCTTCAGCTGTCACTCTGTGTACCTCTGGTGATGAGCATTCATGCCACAGAGAGGCATTCGAGTTGTCAGATATCCAGAGCTTACAGAAATAACTTCATTTTTTTTAAATGGACTGTCTCTTTTGGGATGAATAATCAGAGAGAACAACATACAAAATACTTGACGTGTACTGGGAGCCCAGAACAGTCTCTGACACATGAAAATATTTGGAATAGGTCAGACTCCACTTAATGCTTCTAGAGTTTTGCTGAACAGTACATTATGAGCTCTGTAATTAAGCCACACGCTCCTTCTCTTTGATTACACTTTAATCCTATTTCTTTTAACAGAGACTGTGAAAGCTGTTGATCAAATACTTCTCAGGGACCTCCACATAGTCTAAAAGGAAACTAAATGTTAGCAAGGAACAAGGCTTCAAACTTTGCAGTTGATAGTTATTCCTGAGGCTTAACTATACTTTGTAAGTACAAGTAGGTCAAAACTCCCTTCTCTATTAAAAAGTTAAAAAAAAACCCAAACAAATGTCAGCAGACGTGCTTTCCTCTGAACTTACGAGCAATGACTGTGTTATTTTGGGGCTAAGTAAAAAGATAGGTGTTGATCCTTGCGGTTATATTAAATTCTGGTAGTTTGGCACAGAGTCATGTTGTATGTACAGTCCAGAGGAGTCACGTAGTACGAGCAGCAGAGCAGCGCTGCTTTGGCTGAGGTTCCACCCAGCAGTAGTGGGAGGGGAGCGTGGAGGCTTGGCCACTCTCATCTTCCAGAGAACTTCCAATTGTCCTATTTAGGCTGGAAAGCTCCAATATCCTCTTCCCTTTAACAGCTGTCTATGGACTTGTTTATGAAGTTTTCTAACTCCTTTCTGACCTGCTGATGCCACCTGTTTCCACAACAAACCGTGGCAACAAATTCCAGTAGGCTGCTACCTCCCGCTCTCGGGCCACTTTCCTGTCTGTACGAAGGACTCCTCATCCTAGTATTGTGGGATTTGGAGAACATCAGTTTTGCACTTCCCTTATCCACAGTTTCACTAGTTTATAAATCTCAGTCATGTCTCATCCAAGTAAATCACTGCAGTGTTGTTAGAAGATAGCCAAACNGGGAAAAGGTGGGGGTGGGTGGGGAAAGAATTCAAACTGCAAGACTAGTCTTCAAACATATAAGGGAAACAAGTTAGTCATAAAAGATACAATGACTTGTCAGCAACAGGAATGCCTCACCAACACATCAAGATCATACTATCACATGTTCCAGCGCAGCTTATAAAATGGTTGTAAGGGGAGTACACATCTACTTCAAATCAGCAAATACCTTGAAATGCTGGGATGAGAGCCCAGTATCACTGGAATTTTTAGAAAAATATAAAGATTTGGGTTTTTTAAAAATGTTCCTTGTATAAAGCAAAAGAAAGGAGTATTGCTTGTTCACTGTAAAACTTCCTTGTATGCCAACTTCAAGCAAAAACATATAGGCACATGTTTGCTTACATTCCCTTGGTTCCGTTTTCTCTGGCCAGTGTAACAAACTCTGAGATTCAAGTGTAAAGCCTTGGCTCCTTCCAATTCTTTAAATAAGGAGGTTTTCTAGCACGCTATATGCCAGTCCCATATTCCAATGCCCATGCTGCTGCAGCCTTTCTAGTCTAACCTGAGGGACTGTATCCGCAAGGTACATACAGGAGTGAGTCAGCTTTAGGAGACAAAAACTTCACAAATTCACCCTCTGCACTTAGCTAAACCAAAGATCTTTATGCGTCAGGTTTCTGGTTTACTAGTTGAAAACACAGCTTGGGTTGGCGCTAAAGCACAAAGAGCAGCGGATAAGAAAGTGTATATTTTCTGACAGGTCACTGAGCCGGAGCCTAACGTGCTCATCTTAACAGCTCATTTGTGTCTGCTGTCCTGACATTCTGACACTTGCTGTCAAGGCTCCTTTCCCAGGCAGCCACGCGCTTCGCTGTTCGACACCACTGCCCTAATCTGCACCGGCACATACCAGTCTCTTACTTAACTACCGATGCAAAATCGACGCCTCTGGAATCTAAAAGAACACCCCCAAAAATGAAGATTATTCAGTGGCTTCTCTATCATGCAAACTAGATACTTAAGACGGCACAGGACACAAATTATGAAAAAGGTGTTTATTATTTACACAACTGCTATAGTTCCTTAAGAACAATATATACCATTTTTATTTGAAAGGATCGGTCTTCTTTCAAATACATGAACTGCATAATGCACAAGTGTTGGTAATGCCAAACAGCAGTCACATCACTTCTATAGTGCAGGCATAAGCAGCGCAAGTAAATGACATTTTAAGAACAGTATGGCTGAATATTGTATTTAAACACAGTGTTTGCACTTTGACAAGTTTTAGCTAGAAGAGAACACGGGTTTTGTTCATGCTTTGTTAGAAATGTGACTTTCCCATCTGAGGTTTAAACCCTTTATCTAACACGAGAGCTTTTCAGGCAGACTGCTTTTCACTTACCATATAAGAGTGGGTTTGTCTCCCTCAAACTTCAATCTTTTGTTTTCCAGTAAACACTGCTTTATAGTACAAGTTCACGAACTGGGGTAAACTGGCCACAGAGGTGGTACCTTCCCATCTTACTGTCTTGCACAGAGAAACACTGACATACTAATACATATCAAACTTAGACAACTTGTAATTTATAGACTTAAATACTGGAATGGGAGAGGGAGACTGTTTCTAGAGATGGAGGGAATAGAGGGCTTATACAATTCATACACTGCCAAGACTGGCTCCTTACTCAACATTTTTGGTCTAAGTATTATTTTTTTTCTAGTTTCACAATGGTTTTGGTCTTTAATGGTTATGGTTGTACTTCGGCAGCAAAGAAGAGGAAAGTATTTTAAGTAGTAATACTTAGAACTGAATGCAAGAAAAGTTACTGACTTGTTTCTCCCACTTCGAGCTTATTGCTGTAATCTTTAAAAAAAACCAAAACAAACCAAAACCAAAAAACCCACAACCAACCAGCTGGAAGACCAAGTATAGCAGTCATTCTGGCATTGGATCCAGTGTCCAGCACTATTATACTCTAGCGTAAAAGCAAGGAAAAGTCCAATGATCTCAGTTATGTTCCCTTCAACTCAGTGCCACACAATTTTATTAGCGTTATTGTCCTTGCTTCTTTGAAAGATACCTGAAAGAAACAAAAGTGCAAAATAAAAGGCAGGCACAAATATATGTAGTACCTTTTCTAAACTCAAAAGTATGAATCTGTTTTCTCACTAGCATCCTTGTACTGATGATCAAAAATTAGAAATATGATTGATACAACTTATGGTCTTATAATATTATTTTAATTCAATTATAGGTTATCTTAGAGTAATTCAAAGCCATGTTTTTAGTTACTCTATTAGGCTTTCTAAATAAAAGGGAGGAAGGAACTGGAGATGTGTTTTATTCTAAGAGGTTAAAAATTACATCAATTGGAAAAATAGCTATCATATCCTTTAAGATAAAAAGGCATGGCTTCAAATATTTGAGACTGTAAAGAAGAGTCATCCAGCATAACCTGAAAAGAACAGCCCTGCACTGGCTTCTTTAGAGAATCTCAGATACTCCAAAATACTTGTTTTCTGATCTCACAGTTCTCTCACCACTGCAGCTGGAGCTATCTGGCTATGTGATGACATTGAAGACTTTTCAAGTACTCTAGGAAAAAAATTCAACCAATTTAACTGTGAAATGTCCAGTGAATTTCACTGCTTTTAAAGTGTAACATTTGACTTTATTTAATTGGAAACAAGAAAGAAAACTGTACCAAATTTGCAAGACTGTTCTTTTACGGACTGAATGAGTGTTTTTCAAATAGTATGTTGCATGTACTTTTTTTTTTTTTTTCCACATGTAATGAAACTTCAGGCTGTTCCATAACACCAGTAAGAAGAATTTTGCCTGAATAATGCAGCTAACCATTCTTTAGCAAGAATTATGGCACTAACTGGTGACCTAAGCATTTGAAAAAACTCTGGTTTGTAGCACAGTAACTATTATTTCAGAGCTGATGAATACCATAATACCACACAACTTGGACAGTGTCCAGGAACCCCACTGTAACACCCCAAACCTCTGAGGTAACCACCAGAAAAGTTGCCTCGTAACAAAGCCCTGAGACCTGAGCTGACAGCTCAACTTTGAAGGAGTGATCTCCAGGAACCAGGCTCCTTAAAAAATTCTTCTCATTTTAGGAAGCTGAATTGCTTCACTGAAAACTACCAATGGTCCCAAATACTAGAGAAGTATGGAAAAAAAAAAAAAGATCCATTCTGTCAATAATCTTATCATTTTAAGGAAGCAGCCGAAACACTATAGCCTTATTAAAATTCTACTCAAACTAAAGGACCTTCATAATTGTAAGTGATGTGAAAGTTCATCAGCTCAGTTTTTTCCGGTCTTTGTACAGAAAACATCAAGCAAAACACAGTAAGGTCAGAAGGAAGAAAAATTTTTACTTTGTTCTTACCTTTCCCAATGTTTGTGATTCAGCTCCAAAAAGTCATCTAATTTTGCTATTTCTTTGAGGTATTGAGTGAGCTTTAGAAGCTCCTTGTCTTTATCCCGATTTAAATGTGCTTTCATAAAAGGTCTTATCTATACAAAATAAACAAACTGGGAATAACCATTTGCTCAAAATAAGAAAAATGCTTCCAATTCTCTATCATTTACCACCTAATTTAAATATAATTTCATTGCCACACCAAGTTATAATTTCTTTTAGGTAAGAGGAAGAAAAACCTTTTCCATTAGTGGCTACATCCAATTTGGTTATTCGCGCAAACTGACCTGTTTTCACCTTGCATGCCCACCAGGAAGAAATTTCTTTTGTGTTGCACTTCAAGCCTTCCCTTCCCAGTTAGACAGAACGATAAAATGATCTGGGATGGACTGCCACGTTTTCTAATATGATTTCATAGCTATTTTTGCAGAAAACATGGGGGTGTTTCAGCTCTGCTTTACGGTTTGTGTGGCATCACTCGAACAAGATGCATTTTTTTAACAAAAAGCATTTGACTCCAACCAGAGCTTCCATGAAAAGAGATAAAATTTATCTGAGGACTGCTTTAAGCTTGCAATACATTACACCTAGGCCTTGTTTCAGTAATTCAACTTCCTTTTTTGTGGCTCTGTTAGAAACAGACAATTTCTTTGTTATAAATTTTGACAAACACCATTCACATCTGAGCTAGGGGGAGCTCTCTGGACAATCCTCTCCCAGCAAGACGTTTGGTATTCTTGAGTTTCCTAAAAGTGTACAGTTCCAATTAATGTTATCTTGTTAGATCTCATTGATTGCTGTCCTCTTTGCATCATAGATACTGTCAACAAAACATCATCTTGGACTTCTGTATTTGAAAACTTTTTTTTTTTTTAGATGGATTTATGAGAGTTCTTTTAGTACCGGACTACTCCATCATCATCTATAAGCAGAAATTTAAGTTGAACTCTTATTCAGAGCCAGCACTGATAATAGAGCAGGGACTGGTTGACAATTTTCTAAAATGAAATATTTGCTGTTCAGCAGTCAAAATGGTTTGAGGTACGATTATTCTCAGAATAGAAAATGCTTGCTTTTACATTGGCATACCAGTATGAGGTGCAACAGCTTTTAATTTGACTTATCTTCTGAATATAGCCACTCGAGATTGAATATCACGTATTTCAGTGGTGCCTGTCAGCAATGCTCAGCTTTGTTATGGCCCACAGGTATAATTTAAGCAGAAATGATAATTTAATTAATTGATAATTGATTTCGGTAGGCTCTTAAAAGCTAACTTGCTAGTGAAACAAAACTTACATAAAACTACTGTTAGTGAAACGTTAGTCCAGACAAATGGCAATTTAAAAAAAAAATAATATATGTATCTTTGCTAGTTAAGAATAGCCTTTAAGATACAGCAAAAAACGTACAAGAAAAAGTAGTAATAAATGAAAATTCCTGTTAAAAATACCTTGAGTCCATTTTGTGGATTCATTAGGAAGTTTCGGCCAATATCATCAAACATAATAGTATTTTTTTTGCTGTAATATTCCGAAAATTTTCCCCAGATAACACCAAGAGGTTTCACCTGCAAAAGTGACACATACAAGGCAACTCAGATACATCAGATCACATGCAGGAGATAAAAATGTAAGTCTATAGGAACTTGAGTCCAAACTTAATATGCTTGTATTAAGAATAAAGAATACACTTATATTATTTTGCTAAAAAATTAGCAGGTAGATGGGCTTTAATAAGGGAAGAGACGTGAAATAGTATACTAAATATAACCCTTACTAAAGGAAATCTTTCTGTTGATAATTTTCTTGCAATTATCTATTTGATTTGAAAGCAGTGTCATCCAAATGTATTACTCAAATTAAAACTTTAAACACTAATAGAGAACTTCAGTACAAAACCAATAATCTATGCTTCCAAGATTTGAACATTTTTCTTGCGTGAAAGCAAGAAGTTGTACTGGAGTACAACTTTATTGTTGAATATTTCCAAGGGGTATGATAACATGTCAGTTATCATATTGAAAACATCAGGAAAAGAATAGGTACTTACATCTATTAGTCCTCTTCTAGGAGTGTGCACTGTTATCATGGCAGCACTGTCCAACATGAAGGTTATCTTGTAGTTTGCATTGGTACTCACTCCAAGCTCCTGCATCATAATGATTTATTATTAAAGCTTAATTATGACAGTTTTACTACTGTACAACTGGAACCATTATTATAATACATTGTCAGTCAAAGGGTGAGCTGCTGGAGATTACCAGATATATACTAAAAATAAGATATATGGTGGGTTTAATTTATTTTTTTTTACCTAATGAGAATCATAAAAGTTCACTGTTCTACCAAGAAAAAAAGTCTGACAGGAATTTATTTTTGCAGTATTTATTATGAGAAGCTTAACAACTGATGTCGGTATAAAATCAAAGCAACTTTGCAGAGGGATCTTGCTCATACCTTCACACATAATCTTTCACATGTTCTACATGCCTCAACTTTACTCACTTTCTATAGCAAGGGTAGCAACTGTGTAGTGTGTGCTATTTATTCCTTCCAGTAAGCTGCAAGGAACCACAGCCCAACTGAAGAAAAATATACAGAACAGTTCTTTGTCACCCTTTTCTCCTACGCATGCCCAGGATAGCCAATGTTAGTCAGAGATCTGTCAGTTTGCACTTTAAAGATTTGATAACTCCTGAAACAGACTCTATGGAAAACTTAAGCTTTTTAGGGAAAAAAAAAAAAAAAGACCAAAACCCAAAACAACCAACCAAACAACTTTGACTAGATGAGAGAGCATCATTTCAATCTCAAATTCTTTCCAAAGCTGAGAAGACATAATGAAATCTGCTGATATAACATAGATATTGCTAACAATTTCTATTGCATGTAGTAAGCAATTTGCAAAGCTACACAACAGAGAAAATATCCACTGCAACAGCTCTCTTGCAGATATCCAGCTACACTTAAATTATTTGCTTTTACACAAAAACGTGAATCTTGCAAATGAAAAGTGCAAACTACCTGGGTCAGTGTCCTGTTACCCTGAAAAACCTAGCTGTTCCAGTCAGTCTGAATTCCAGGCACAAGCAGATGGTAAATGAGAGGTTAAACCTGATTACCTGATACTCGCTTTTAATGCTGTTGCTGTTTTGTAGTTTGAAACAAAACCTTTAATGCCAAGAAGCATAGCTGGGCTCGCTGTTCCCTGACAAAAAGCAAAACTTTTAGAGGTAAGCACCCCCAGTGCTATCAGTTTAAGGAGAGACAGCAATTGACATCTTGTGTTAGGAATCTCAGCTGATTAAATCCGGGAGTGGGTAAAGGAATGTTGTGGTTCAATGAGGTATGGAAGCGCTGGAAATGTGACCTACAAGTGTAGAAATGTCACCAGTGCCGGGGAAACAGCCTAATTCTGAACAATGGTTTTCCACAAGACTGAGTCCCAGCTTTACACTGACAGACACAACATACACCAACTCTTAGTAAGCTCATTGGATTTACAGCTAAGCCTGAATGTAAATATGTTCACTACTAGGTCAGCTGTGCAAAACTGGCTAGTTGCCCGATTTAGGTACGGAAGAAACTAGAATTGAAACAAGAGCTCTTACGGATGTTTAATAAGGGAGAGGAAGCAACAGAACCACACAGCTGCAAGAGGTAAAAGATAAATATGAAAAGAGTTTCCTCTTGATAACGTACTCCAGCATGCTACATCTGTCTGCTCCTTTAAAAAAAGATATTACACTTAAAGAATGTAACTCTATATTTAGAGGTAAGATGAAAGCAACTGTGAAGGCTGCATGACTAATCTAAGTTTCAGCAGGTACTGACTTGTGTTTAGTTTTGCTAAATTTAGCACCTACCACTGATAGTTTGTGTGGAATTCTAAAATTAGAGTTAATCTGGTTTTCTGACAAAGATAACTTAAAGTGACTATGAAGATTTAAAAAACTCAGGCTCTGATGCATACAACATTCTTATTTGTTAACCCTCTCTACAACACTGAGCATGAGTCCAACTTTATGAACAGCGAGCCAGACTAGAAACAAATGACGCATTATCAGAAAAACTTACTTTCATTTTAGCTTCAATCCACTTCATATTAGTAGCAGCTGAAACAAAAGGGAGAAAACAGAAAGAATATCTTATCAAAGTAAGTAACTGACAAGCAAAAAAGTAGCAAGTAAAGAAACTAATCACTTAAATTTTGTGTAAGAATTTCATATGTTAATTTCAGAAAGATCCATCCTTGATATAGCTTTTAGGGTTCACTGCCTTGAAGACAGTCTTCCTTAGTGGAAGTTTACTTCTATTTAGAAAAGCTTACTTTTCACATGAACAACTAGATGAAGCACTGCATGTGTTTAAACTATTTTCTAGATTAGCTGTTACTGAACTACAGTCTGCAGGACCTTAAGAAGTGGGCTACACCCAGTCTGAGGAACCATACTGCCTAGACAGGATTTTCTCGTGGTGGCAATGATAAGAATATAAGGCCTGGAAAGGACAAAGTGTCAATGTTTCCAACTGATCTAAGAATATGTAGAAACATTGTTCCAGACTAAGAAAACTAAATTTCATAAGCCAATTTTAATATAAACTCTGCACTGGCTAAAGTCTCTTCTCCAGCTGCTGGACAGGAAGTGAAACAGCACACAAAGGCAAATGATCAACCATCCCTGTAGACCACAGCTTGGTTCATTTGGCAGTTTACTACTTATTGTCTAGACTGAGATTATTTGTAAAGGTAGTTACCAGACAGTGTTTGAATGTTGATTATACAATTCTGTTACTTCAAGCACTTGTTTGTTTGCACAAAATAACACTCAGTAAAGTGATGCTGAGCTTTATGCTGCGATCAGATCCATTCATGTGAATGGATCTTTTTCACCTAAGAAGTACGATTTTTCTGAAATCGCTAATAGCTTTGTGAACATCCCTGCTGAATGCATTAGAGCTAAGCATTCATGTATTGTTTTAGATTACGTGATTCACACTAAAAAGCAACATAAAATCCTCCTCCTTAGAGTCTCTGTTCTGAATGACCATTTAACAAGAAAGTCTTAGGTACTGAGTACAAAACTTACACCAAATTACAATATCATAATCCTCATATGCAGATGTCAGGAATTCATGAAGGTATGGCCTCATCAGTTCTACCCCAGTTTCAGCACATGATCTGTGGTCTAAAACGAATATAAAAGATAAGCAATTATTAAAGTTTAAGTTGAGTTATTAAAGTTCAGTATGACTTTCCTATCCATACAGAGACCTGAACAGTTTCAAAAAGGAAGCACTGGGACACTTTAAGATCATGAATTAATTAGTAGCAAACTACCTTTCCCATTTAAAAGTGGAGAGAAGTGGAGGGGATGTTTATCTGTTGACTGTTACAGGCATTTGAGGGTTTAGCTAATGATTAAATCAGAGATCTGTGGGTCTCAATATCTTTAAAGAGTTGGATCAAACAGTTGATCTGTGCACTTCAGCAAATTTGTAACCGCCCAGATATGAAACACATTCTCTCAAACCTAGTCCAGTTAACTCTGTGAATGAATATCAAGCTTATTTCAGGCATGCAAATACTGCCTGTTACAATTAGAGAACTGTTGTAGAATTCTGCTAGCAAGAGACCTCTAAGAAAACTTTTAAACGCAGTAATAGCTTGAATTTTGATTTCAGATTGTAAACTAATCTCACCAAAAAGAAAAGCTAAGGAAAAGGAATTCACTGCTTATAGTCAAGCTGCAGTGACACAGCTACATCCCAGGAAATTAAGTCAGATGGAAAATTCTGGCTTCCAAAAAAAACAGTCTGACAGAATTTTCAAGTAAAACATGGTTTTGTGATTGTTTAGTAACAATCCGGAAATAAAATTTGAAGCTATTCTCCCATGCTCCTCAAAAGTGGAGTCAATCAACTACAGACCGAGGTCGTTACTTTACAGTATCTTGCCCTGCCACTGTGTGTCCAAGATACAAGTTGGTCAAGAGAAAGATTATTTGGATAGAATACTAAATTTCTACTTTATTCTGTCTTCTTGCAGAAAGTAAACAGTTCCTGCACTAAAATTGATAATGGATAACACTCAAAAAGGCCAATGCTTTTTAAAATATGCAGGAAACCCCAAACTATTACGAAGCAGAAGTCATATAGTGCAATGCATGCCAAAGTTACTGAAGTAGATTTGTAAAGTACAAATCAAGAAATGTGAACTGACAAATAAACTGACTTCTTAAACAAAACCCAAAAGTTGCATAAGATCTCACCAAATAGTGTATAATCAACATCCAGCACCAGCAGCTTTTTTCCTTCTCTGGGAGGATTCAGAATTTCCACTTTGTATTCTTTAACTCTGCGGGAAATTTTTAGTAGATTTTCTTCCCTAATGTAACAGTGCAAAAAGTTAAGAGTTAATTAAAATGCATACTGTACATTTTATAACAGGACTGTTTTTAATAACTGAAACTCCTAACCTATTTTCTACTTCCACAACTTCCTCTTCAATATCAAAGTCATTGACAACATCATCATTATCAGGAGGTGGCCCAAGGACATCTTCCTAGAGGAATAATAATAAAAAATAACTAGGATCACTGAAGGAAAATAACAGTGGATATCATCTTTCCGCATTACAGGGAAAAAATAATGATTAACCAAAATTATTTCACTTTACTAGTGGAAATAATTACTAAAGTATACTGATGATTGTTCAGATTTGAAAAGGCAGTGTCTATTATAATAACAGGTTTGTACCTAAAGTCCAGAACAACAGAATTTAAAGAATACACTGCTATCAGAGTTCTGCAAAAAAAAGCATGCATTACACAGAAAAATAAACACCAACAGAAACTTACTGTGCTACTGTTTTTCAAATAATTCCTGGAATATTCACATTTAAAATAATAATGAGGAGACATATCTACATAAAAGCATCTTTTCCTGTTTAAGCTGATAAACAAGTAAAATTTTTACCAAACTCTCTTCACGAGTGCCCATCATCATAATTTTAGTATTTGGTTTCAACTTGAGAGCTCCAAGCTTAACATCATCATCTGCAGGTTTGCCTATAAAGTAAGCAAATATTTTTTTCTTTACTGGGGTAGATAGATTTTTAGAAAATCGTCAATATCTTTCATTAATTGAAATAAGCTACTCATCAAACACCAGAATGCCCCAAGCTGTATTATCGTCCTCCATATACAGGTACATTTGCCCTACTTCCACATCGGCCATTAAAAACTGATCAGGTAGATGTATCAAAAAGAAATAATATTCCATACTATATAAAATTCCCACATTCATTCAAAAGCAGGATCTCGGAGGCAGACGCCCTATTAGTACGTGTCAGACACAACCACAACAAATAGTAAATAGGAATAGTTACCCTTCATTTTGAGTCCAAGTAGTTTTTGACGCTCTGGTAACACTCCAGTAAGGCCTTTAAGAGACTGCTTCAGATCCAACACCGTGTCTTCTTCCGATAGTGAAGTTATTGTATACTCCTGTCCACCCCATTTTATTATTAGAGAGAGAGACATCCTTGAAGCATATGTTCAGTATTATTTTCTGAAAAATCAGCTGCAGGAGGAAAATACAATGGTCACATAAGGAAGAAATAGGAGAAATACTCTTTTCAGGAGACAAAACATACAGTCTTTTTTGAGTATTTTTCATTTTTTTATTATATTGTACATCAGAGATACTTGTTTTGCGTGAACAGATGATAAAAGTGTTGATAAAATGTTGAAACTAAGGCAGAGAGAACAGTACTAAAACTGGGGTCTGGAGTTCAATGTATTTAGCAATGTCACATTCACCGTTTGCTCCAGCATATGCTCGTTTGCTGTGTGTTCTGTGCAGGTACAGCCTGTTCACTGCACAACCAGCACCCAAGCAGAGCACTGCAGTATCATAAAAGTCATTTCAAATCTCAGAAATGTCCTCTGCAATAATTACACAACCAGGTATGAATATCTATACATATGTAACAACAAAATGGCAAATATGAAATACCTCAAATATATATAGCTATAAAAATAGTTCTGATCCCAGCAGTTAATTTTTAGCACTGGATTTCTCTATTCACTTTCACTAAGATTTGTGCAATATCTGCATTAATACACACCCCAGGTCACGTCTCACTGTAGCAATATCAAAGCAGGAGTTTGAAAACAAAACCAAAATACACACCTACACAATGCAATTACACTGTAAGAACTGTGCTTTCATTGCAGGGCTGACAAAACCACCGTAATTATACTATCTTTAATTTACACAGCATCACTTATGGGAATTTAACAGTTGAGTCCTACATTAAACACAGTAGAAAACCAAGATTTTTAGTTTCATGTGGATGGGAGAAGATTTTTTTTTTAAAGCTTGGAAGAAGAATCAAGGTGATAGAAAGGTATGAAAAGGCAGATTACAGACTGTCAGGAGATGCAGAGAATGGTAAGATTGTCCTGGAAAGACTGATATTCACAAAGAGAGAGCAGACCTGTGGAAAAAACCCTGAGGGTATCAACCTTCAAGAAATGTGTTACACCAAGAAATACAGGTTTGGCAATTCCGAAATATCTCAGAATCCCAAAATCGGATTCCTATGCCTCCCTGCTATCATATTCTCAGAGGTTATCTGTTCTTGGATAAAATAATTATCATTTATGTAGGAATTAGGAAGGAACAACTAGAAATGGACAAATAATTACTAGGGTATACCCACCAAGCCCAGACCAGATGAGAAACAGAGGGCTAGATACACTCTGCTCACTGAAGACACTACAAGCCACACCTCCACACTATTCCCTCTAAGAGCCCTGAAAACAAATTGAAGAGGAAAACTGTTATCACAGAAAAATGAAATTTTCTTCTTTTTTTTTTCCCCCCCCAGATATCCCCAAATCAGATAGAGACCTGGTATTATCTTGTGAAAATAGTTGTGAAAAGGGTCTCTTAGAAGCACCAAGAAATTAAGCTGAGGTTAACGTGGCCTAGGGTGAAGCCATGTTGATACATAGGGTCATTATCATAAACGATCCCTGTCCATAATCCTTAGACTAAGTTTACAGAAAGAAGAGTTTATTGTCTGTATTCTTACTTGTACCATACACCTCAAATCATTCTTCAAAACTTCACAAGTCTCTGTCCAGCACTAAATTGCTAAGATCATTCCTCTAAAGTTGAGCACTTTACCAACTGTCTGTCCTTACTGAGTTATCGTCCTGTCAAGATAAGGGTTATCAAAAATGCCAACCAAAAATAAAGACACTTTTATTCAGTGGCAAAATGTTAAGGGGACCGAGTGTGGACACCAGAATTGATGATTACAGAAAAACAGATTAGGAGCAGAAAAAGTCATAGGGATTTTCAAAGTTCCTACCATCAGAGCTAGATGCCATGCAAAACTGAAGCCTTTACAAAAAGACTTGGTTAATTAAAATTTCAGAAGCTTTCCAGGTCCCTTGGACCACCAAAAGCCTATGGGTTGGAAGGTTACTGGGACAGAGAAAGTGTTAAAGTTGTCTTGTTCCAATTAAATTGCTGCATTAGAGCACTTCTCTGGGAAGATCTGGAAGGGGGACATCCACACCTTTAAGATTCGCTAAGCAACATGAAGCCCCTAAACCACAGAAAGTGCTGTACTGCGCAGACGGGACCGTAGCACTTTCTCCTGCACCGCAACAGGTGGAGGAGCGAGGTTTCAAATCAGAGGCCTCTCGGTACCAGCCGCCACCGCAACCACGTCCCTGGATGCGCCGCAGGAGCATCAGCCGAGGGTCGCTTTCCCACGGTTTCCCGCCAGGGCTGCCCCAGCAGCGACAGGGCCGGGGCGGGCCCTGGAAAGCCTCCGGGCCTGGAAAGCCGCTCCAGCCCCGCGGGTGTTACGGAAGCGCAGATCCGGCCGAGACAGGCGTGCCTTGTGCCACGGCCGGCCCTGCCTCACCCCGGCCCGGTAAAACCCGGCCTTCCCCGCA
>VZRU01017584.1:340566-357720 GCA_013398155.1 Pedionomus torquatus | reverse complement strand
GTTTTATTGTTTCAATTTTCATTAAAAAAAAAAAAAAGTGGGAGAGATGAAGTAATAAGTAAGACAAAGGCAGTTTTAAGCTCACTGAAGTGGATATGTGGAAGTCGGTCCTAAAGGAGTGTTGCAGCTATTCTGGTAATACTGTACTTTTATTTGGGACTGTGTGGTTCATGGGATGTGGATTTGCTTTTTGTAGATGGTGTAGCTTCACCCCAAATATAGCAGCTGCTATAGAAGTATGGGGGAGGGAGGGGTTAATATATTATGGTTTCCCTGCTAGTAATGATCCCTTGGCCAAAGAACTAAACTGTTTGCTCTCTGGATACATGAGACTTAAGCAGAAAGTTTTAAACTAAAAGTTCTACTACGGTACACAAAAATAGATTATGCCCTAAATTTGTTTAAATCCTGTAGTACTAGAAAAAAAGACAACAAAGCAAAGAACTCTTAATTGAAGACATTAAAAACTTAAAGCCCTTTTAGAGTTGTGCTAAGTTGGGTATCGGAGGGGAAGTCTCTGTCCTTAGCTGAGGAAGGACGAGGTTTCCAGTAATGGTAATACTTCTGGGACACCTGAAACCTTTTTCACACTCCTGAAGAATTCTACTGTCCTGAGTTTCCCCCCTCTCTTCCAGAGGTGGATGGGAGTTGTCTCTGTTGCCTGTACGTGTCAGAATTTCCGCTGCTGTTACAGCGTGACTTTTGCAATCTTAATTTTGCGCGTCCTTCCTGAAAAGTTGGTGTCTTCATGGAGTTCTGCCGTGTGCCGCTGGCTTTATTATCTGGATTATTAACTTGAATTACCAATACTGAAAGCTGGAGCGTTCTGAGTGTCTTTTATTTTACTGTAATTAGAGTAGACACAGCAGGAGGGTGACTTTAGGCATGAAGATCCTGTTATCGTTTTGAGATGTGTTCCCAAAGTTTTGCTTTTCAAGATGCGTGGTCAGTCTTTAAATTTAGCTCTTTTTCTGCTAAGATTAGTTGAGTCATCATGTGTCATTGTCCCCCCTTGCCCCACTCCTGTGTACGATGGTGATGTGGCTACAGTCTCCTTGTCTTTTACTGGCACCGAGTGTCTCTTGTTGGCACGGAGTGATGGACACCCAGTGTGTGTGCCCTGAGGGCTTTATTCTGCAGCCCTCTGACTATTGTTATTTTTTTCTACGGCTAGGTATACTTGAGGAAGAAGTTTGTATTCAAAAATTTAAATTAAGTAGTTGGGTTTTGATTGTCTGGTCTGTGATCGTTTGCCCAGCATCTCAGCAAAATAACAATGTAATACCTGTCCATGTTTTTCTTTCTTTTTAGCTCTTATGTTCTTTAAGGCGAGGATGGGATCTCACCGCACTCGCTCTCAGTGGTTCCTTTTAAGATGGCTTTGTTGGTCTGCAACCCTCTCAAGTTACCTAAAAAAAAAAAAAAGGAAACGACATATTTTGTGATTCAGAACCTCACCCTATATAACTTACGACAGGAGGCTGAGACAAGAAAATTTTTACAAATGACTAAAAGTGGTCTAAAGTCCTAATGGAGTAACTGGTAACCAGTAACTGCTAAATACTGAGTTATAGATGCAGAGTGGAGGCTGGAGTCTGTGGTATTTAATCTTTCTGCCTTTTATGGGTAAGACGGCGTGTTTTTCTAAACTTGCAACAAACACTTCGTCTTTCAGAGCAGACTTTCTGAGAAGTAGCAGATGAGTTGTGTGTTGTGTCACCGGGAAGAAGCACAAACATTTTCCTTCCAGACCAGCTTTAAGTAGTTTAACACTAGTGGTGTGGCATGGTGTCGCTGCACGGAGGGATTAAATTTGACTGTTTTAACTTACTTTCTTATGTAACTGAAGGATTTCCATTACTAGCAAGTTCTGCCTTTGGTTTTCTGGACAGTTAATATTTAAGTTGAGAATAGCGATGATACCAAACAGCTGTTCTTAAACTGTGGCCTGGTACTCCAGTTAAAATCATACAGGACAATATTCAATGGGGGTATCCAACAGGAGGCTGTATCAGGTCCACAGACTTCTATCTTACCCATAGAAGTATTTACTGGTTAAGGCAACTGAACTGTGGTTATCACTCTGTGTGTGGTGGTGTGGGCCAGCAGGATTTACTGGACTGGGTGTAGGGCTGTACTGGTCAGGCTTGACCCAGGCAGGTCTACATCCATGGCTCGAAATAATCAACTCTTGTGCATCCTGAAGCTGACTGTATCCAGTGTGAATTGTAAAGGCAAAAACCCTGACACTTTGAGAAGGAGGGAAGTGGGAGGGGATTTTTTAATTAAGAAAACCTAAAAATCAGTGATGGAGAAGCTTTTACTGCTCTTAGGAAAGGACTTTGCAGTAATTATCCTGACTGCTAAAGGTGTGCATGCATTTGAGTGGCTCAAAAAGCCAGCAGAAGTGCCCCGGTTGATTTTGACAGGCAAAGCTACAGGTATTCTAATTACAAAATTCTTGCTCTTGCAGGTGGCATTAAACATTGTAAAAGCTTTGCTTCCCATTTCAGGCACTTTTTGAGGGCAGGGATAGCAGAGGTAACAACCTATGCTTTACCTTTTGCACGCCAGCATTATTTTTTCTTCACAGGGTCAAAACCTCACAAAGTTCAGCGTGACAAGTCTTGCAACGTGGAGCTGTGTAAGTTGGGGAATGACCAGTTGGAGAGCAGCCTTGCAGAAAAAGATTTGGGGATCCTGATAAACAGTTAGTGGAAAAATTCAGTAGTGCATCATTGTAGAAATGGAGGTTGCCTGTGTACTGGACTGTGTCAGCAAGAATATAGGCAGCAGGTTGAGGGAAGTGGTTATTCTGCTCTTCACAACATTTCTGAGGCTGTATCTGGAATAATGTGTCCAGTCTGGGTCTTCCCAGTACAGGAAAAACATTAGGAAGCTGAAGTGAGTCCAGCAGAGAACCAGTGATGTGGCTGGGGGCTTGAAGCACATGATGGGCAAGAAAAGCCTGAGGTACCTGAGTTTGGTGGGCCTGGAGAAGGATCTGATCATGATCCTCAACTGCCAGGTGTTGGTTAGAGAGCACCCAGGGACAGACTTCCTTCAGGTGCACCACCCAGAAGGACATAGGCTGTGGCAAGGAGGATCCTGACTATCTGTAATAAAAGGAAAAAGTATCCATACTGAGGACGGCTGGGCACGGGAAGAAGCACCCGGAGAGGTGACAGCCTCTTCATCCTAGGAGACAAACCTCAGCTGGATGAGGCCTTGAGCACCCTGACTGACTTTGATGGTACCTCAGCTTTGAGTAGGAGGTTGGACTCTGCTCCCCAGAGGTCCCTTCCAATCTAAAATTATTCTGTGATTCAGTATCATTCTTACTTTTTTTTCCCTACGTTAGTGAATTTATTTAACATCACAGCTGCTTTAATAGAAAACAGTTGTTCTTCACACTTCTCGGAATGAAAAGAAATATATGAAATAGAATCTTCTTGTTGTAAATAAAGTAGTGGACACGACTTGTGTAAATCTATTAGTAATTTTTTGGTCATCTCAGGCATTTACCTTGTCTGGTTTATGTTTTACCACGTAGTCTGAACATAAATATTGACAAGCTTTTAACTAAATTTTAGGTTTGTCAGTGATGGGAGAATAAATCTTGTTCATGTTCTTCTGCCATCTATTAAATAAAAGCACTAGTTTCCTTGTTCCTGGAAGAGAATTGCCAGAACAGGTTTCAAGAACTTTGAACCTATGTTTTATGTCTTGTGCTGTTTCCCTAGTGTGGTTTCCTTCTGCCTAGTTGTTAGCCTTGATAGCAGCTGAAGTATTTTAAAGCTTTAGTTCCATGGAGCTGTCAGAAGAGCCTGCAATCCCTGCACGACTGCGAGCCTCAATCATCCCTTCTGAAAAATACAGGTTTAGCTGTTCTGCTAGATACGTTCTCATATCACAAAGGGATCTCTATCGAGTACGGTTCCTCATATCCTTAAACCCGACAATGTAAGAAGTCTGACTATGCAGTTGCTAACAACAGCGGGAAACAAATCTTCCTCATACTTGGAAAGATCTAATGGGAGGAACTGTTTGGTTTTTGGTTTCATCTGTAAAATGAGACCTTGTATGATTTACATGAAGTTGGACTTGCAACATGTTGGGTTTTTTTTTGTGCTGGTATTCTTTCTGGACGATAGTGTTTAAAATTTTATTGATATATGGAAAATAGCACTTCCCATGCTATCAGTGATAGGGTGACAGCGTACAAATGGGACAAAACCCAAGAACCAATTCCTCTATTCCTGGCGTGTTGTAATTTTTAATAGCTTATCCTAAGCGGTGCTTGACTTTCCATACAATGAATTTATATCTGTGTTTTTTTCAAGCTTCTGGGAAAATAAGATTTTGCAGAATTCTCATGATTCCTAAATGTCTGGAAGGCTGGTAGACACTCTCCTTGGAGAACATACACTGTCAGCTGTGTCATGAAGACATTCGTTGACTGTACTGTATATTGTAATGGTCCGTTGTTCTTCTGATACAAGGACTGTGTGTGTGAGCAATTTGTAATGTTTGTTAATTTTTCAGAATAAACTTAGGACAAAGTGTTGTTTAGTTATTTCAGATGCTGTGGCTGTGAGCCCTCAGCTTTGTTTGTGAGTGATACATGGAAGTTGTTCACCCTGTGTTCTATTTTCAGTGCATTGCTTCCCTCCTGGGAAATACCTGCACACTGTGCAGATACTTTGGGTGGAAAAAACAGATAGTGAAGTAATGGCAATAACTTCTTTTTTGGACTGAGTCTTGCTGTCTAAAACTGAGAGACATCATCTCCCTTCTCATTTCCTTAATTTCCTCTTCTGTTTCGTTGTTCAGACCTTTTACTTCTTATTTCCTATTTGTATTTATAGAAGACCCTTTGCAGTGATGTTTTAAAACACTTTTTAAAAACAGAGTGGCTGTAATATGTCATTGTGCACGTTGGTAATAATAACCCTTACTTCAAGTATATGCTTGCTGGCTACAGAATAAATAATACAGAGACTATACTGGAAAATGTACTCTGGTAATTTACCTTTGAAGCTCTAAGGGGAGCTCTGAAATGGGTGACAGCTGGTGGAAGATAATGGATTATCTTTCTGCAAGAGAAGCATGGGCAAGACCTACTTCTTACTTCAATCTCCTTGCTCTCATCTCTCCCTCCCCCCATCATGTCCCATATAACACTTAAGAACCTGTCCTTTGCATTTTCTGAGGGGTTTAGGTAGAGACTGTTAGTTATCACTTTTGTGGTTTTTTTTTTTTTTTTTAAAAGTAATTGGCAAGGAAATAAATTTAACTGTGCATAACAATTTGTGGAAAAGGAAATCAGCATTGTCTGCTTGTCATCTTTTAACACTTGTCCAGAAATAGAGATTGTTGTGCAGTCATAGTATTTGAATTGAAATTTGCAGTGTTGGAATAAAAAGCAAGCAGGTACATGAATTAGAAAGGACTGGGAAAAGCATCACTTGAAGTTCTAAATATTGATCAGTGCACTACAGTGGTCAGGCCAGATGTCTTTACTGCTTCTGGAGGTACCAAGTAGTACCATGGAGCCTGTACATTAAGGAAAAACTTAAGTTTAGTTTAAGTACTAACATGTGTTAAATACGATTTTGAAGGAAAGAGATGGAAGAAGAATTTGAAGAAAAAAAACCTCATATTTGATGACTGAAAGATTCTTACTAGACTTTAGGGGGTGTAATAATATACCTTAATGTAGGAAAGATGAGATTCCCAATTGACGACTTAGTTCTTTGAAAATGCATTTCTCGTAGAGTCGTTCTTTAGAAAACACAAACGTCTTAACCTTTGGTTTCATGCAATACTGTTGCAAGTGCTTCTGGCTTTTTTCCTTCTTTTTTTTTTATAGCTGAACAGTCAGTCAGGGCTGAACTTTTGCCAGCAACTGTACAAACTACTCAGGGATTATAAAATTACTTAAAACAATTAGGTATGTTTTTCTCCCCGTGTAAGAGTTAACTCCTGGTACAGTTGGAGCACCGTAATAGAAATTGTGACGAAGTGACACCGGCTGCTTGTGCAAGTAATCCAGCAGGATAGTTCAACATGTAGCTGTGCCTGTTACTTCTTCTTAAAGACTTTGTGGACATAATGATGCTGCTATGAACTTGGTTTTAAAATTCAAATTACCCTGGAAGCAAGGGTTAAGCTTCAAGAAGTAATGATAAAAGTGGAATTGTGGCTGTTAAAGTATAAGCATTAGGATGGTTCCAAGAATAAGAGTCTTCAAGACTTTAGCTCCTTTACAGAAGACTTGAACAACGAAAATGCAAGCTTTATAAGCACATCCTTCCTTCCCCTCAGTGCCGTGTGGTATCTCTCTCTTAGAGACCAAGACCACTGCCACAGACTTCTATGAAACCACTATTCAACTGGTTCAATCCAACTTGCATTGATCAAAGCTTGCACGTTACTTTAAAGGCCATGAAACTATCGAGAGATTAAGACATTCATGTCCTTGCTGGATTCACAGTGACAACCCAAAGACAGAACAATGTGTTACTAAACGTGCGGTCCTGAGAACCATGTAGGTTAAAAAAAAAAGAATTGTAAGTGGCATAAATACTGAGAATCTTCAGAGACAAAAAGATAAAGAGGTTACCTCTCTTCCAGACCTCTTTCCGTTAGAAATTTCCAAGGAACTTCATGGAACAAAAGGATGACATAACCTCTGCTCCACAGTACTAGCATGGGAAGCGAAACTGGCACATCTGAACTACGGCATC
The DNA here is from genome assembly GCA_013398155.1 of Pedionomus torquatus. Lineage (NCBI taxonomy): Eukaryota > Metazoa > Chordata > Aves > Charadriiformes > Pedionomidae > Pedionomus > Pedionomus torquatus. The sequence goes on along the minus strand of VZRU01017584.1, from coordinate 350,971 downwards.
AAGGATGAAAAATTGGAATCCTTAAAAGATTGTGGTTTGGGACTGAATCTTGTTGTTTGTTTGTTTTTTAAAGTGAGTCAGTGCAAGTGGAAAATATTACTTAAGAGCTAAACTAATCACTGAATGGGCAAAGTAGCCAAGATTTACTTAGATGACACTGGAGATAAATTAGTAAAGGAAAATACTAAATTCTGTGTGGAAAGAGAGCAGAAAGGAATGGCATGTAGCTAAAATGACATGTAAGGAAGTAAAAAGGCAACTTGTCTCTGTAAATAGTTGATTCATCTATAATAGTTGCAACAGCTTAAAGTATTTTGAAGATTGGCAAAAATTCCTTGTTCTTCTGCTTGTGGTCTCATCTTCTGCTTGTGGTCTCCTCAGAAGCTCAGAAGACTGAGGGGAGGAAGTTAATGCATCTTCATTGGTTCCTGCTCTAGAAATGGAAACTTCCAAAAGCACATTTGTGCTGGTAGGGTTTTCCAGCTGCATCTGTACTGGCATGGAGGTGCTTATACTGGTGTTGCACTGGAGGATCCAAATGTTTGGTTGTAATTTCCAAGTATGAGTAAAGGAAAAGGTTGGAAGCCAGCAGAACTGAGCCTGAGGTATAGATGAAGATTTGAGATTGCCAGCCTACTACAGGCTTGTTCTGAGTGTCCTGGTACTTGACTTTCTCTTTTTGAATCAACGCACCAGTCTTGATGCATTGTAAATGAGTAAAGAAAAAGAATTATCTACTTAAATATGTGAAAATAAAACTTATGGCAAAATGATTAGGGATGTAGGGCTTATTAAACAAAGATGGCATGTGGATAACCTTAATCTTAAATTCAGCTAAGAAGGGGTGTACAAAACTGAAAAGTTGTGTTTAAAACTATAACCTTGACAGGAGAATGATTTATCAGATACTGTATCTGATGTAAAAACTTGCTGGAATGATCCTCATTTGATATTTCTGCCTTGAAGAGCTGAAGAGCAAGATGTAAAGGTGTGACACGTGGTATTTACAACTGTGAGTGTAATGGTTGAAATATTTTTCGTATTTTAATGGCAGTAATTTTGGTATCAACTAGGGATGATGAACAGATTTTTGTTTCCTACTGGTTTTAAGCAGTGGCAAAAAGGGAGAAGCTAGAACCCAGGGAGCTTGGGCTGCGGCTGATTTCACTGGGGTGTGCAGTAACGAGAGGCGTGTTGTGGTTTGGAATGGTAGTGTGGAGAACATAAGCTTCCAGGAGCCTACAAGGGGTTTGGGAATGTCTAGAAGCGTGTCCATTAAATAGCACGTCATGGGGGCTGGCAGAGTGTTGAGAGGTCGCTGTCTAAAATCATGATTCAGAAACTGGATTTAAGAATTTTCTGAAAGATATCATGGCAAAGTTGTTAGGAAAAGACGGGCTAAAAATACTAAACAAAAAGCAGAAGCGTGCTCTTTGATACACAAAAAATGTTGAGATAAGGGAAAGCAGCTTACGCAGTGTACTGTACGTAAAGGGTGACAAAAATGCAGAATGAGGGGAAGAGAAAAAGGAAGAACTCCACCCCAACTGCACTAGAGAAAGCTGGATTTATAATGCACGGAGACTTGGAAATGTGTCTAGGAAAAGGCATGATGTTGGTTTTAGATTCTTGTTCTGTATGCTTTGCGCATACATGTCATGTTAAAGCTCTTTAGTTGTGCTCTAAATCAGTGGGATTTTAAAAATTCATTCTTGTCTGTTCCAGGATTTGACTTCTTTAAAGATGACTATTTGTTTTAAAGGATAACTTAAACACTGGAACATGTATAAACTCTCATGTATCTAATATTCCAACTTATCATGTATCAGAAATGTTATATTTCAGGGCTATTCCATGTGCACTAAAACAAAACACCTGCAAGGCTTAGGTGGATTTTTATTTTTTATTTTTTAGCAGGTCTTACAATCTTGGTCAGCCTGAAACTTAAGAATAATTAGTTGATGCCATTTACTGAATTAATAATTTAAGTGGAAATTTTTCTAAAACAGAATTCTTCAGACTTCTAGGTTTATTTCTCAAGAATGACAATTTGGGGCTTATTTTTGAGCCATGAGAGCTCTTAAATCTGTACTGCTAGCAATCCATGTACCATACCATTCAATTCCATTTCTAGAAATCTACATCAAAAGCCAGGTTTAGGATCTCCTTATAGATTTCCAGTAGAATAGTTTTTTCGCCTGCAGAATCTAGACTTCCCTTTTTTCAATTTAAATACTAACTGTAGTACATGGAATGCCTGGGGATAGATATAGACATTTTGAAATGTTCTGAGTCACTGTCAAACATTAAGGAAAAGTTGCATAGTGAAATTATTAGAAGCATGGGTTTGTTTTTTTTCATCTGGGTAAAGTTTTCATCACAGCTTGGAAGGCTGAGGTGTCTGTTTCTCTTCCATACTTTCTAATGAAGTGTCAGGAAGCATCCTGCTCTTTGGAGATGTGCTTGCCTTCTGAATATCCCAAACCCCAGGGATTTTCTGTTACAGGTGGCTGATCATGTTCCTAATGCCCTTCTTGCTCTGTGTTACGTTGGCAGTGACTATTAGTGTTTTGAGTCAGTGAAAATAGCTCTGTAAGTGGCCTTCCTCTTCGTCGCTCTCAAACAGGGGCAATTGAAAGAACACAGCAAGATAGAATGACGTTGGCTCCAGAGTTCCTGGTGCACAGAGGGAGCTGAGGAGAAAATATTTATAATAATTAAAAAAGCCACTCTGAGCCTTCTACTCTGTGTAGCAAATCTTAGCATGAGACTTGTTACTATTCTCCACAGATTTAAAGACAGTTTCTCTGAGTGACTTGAGATACTCCAAATATTCTAGTGCCTGGTTACATTAATTGCTTGTTGCATGTCTACATGGCCTTTTCCTATGTCAAACGTCTGACTTTCGTTGACCTTTTAATTAGACCTGGGAAGTTCTGAAACAGGGTGAGTAATGCCTGAGAAAATGTCCTCCTGCCTGCTGCCATTTAAAAGGAAGTGGAGTGAAGGGAAAGATGTGCCACACCTCTGCATAAAGTAGCTGTTGCCATCCTAACTCTTAAAATTGAAAAAAATGTCATGGTATTTATATGCAGAGTGGTGCTGCCTTGAGCTGTTGCGGTTTAACCCCAGCCAGCAGCTGTGACCATGCAGCCACTTGCCCACTCACCCCCTCCTGCCCTGGCTTGGGTAGGGGAGAGCACCAGAAGAGCAGATGTGAGGAAACTCATGGGTTGAGATAAATTCAGCTTAGTAAGTAAAGCAAAAAGCTGTGCGTGCAAGAAAAGCAAATCAAGGGGTTCATTCACTGCTTCCCTTGGGCAGGCGGGTGTTCGGCCATCTCCAGGAAAGCAGGGCTTCGTCTTGTGTAATGGTTACTTGAGAAGACAAACATCATAGCTTCAGATGTTCCCCCTTCCTCCTTTCTCCAGCTTTATATGCTGAGTACAGTGTCATATGGTATGGAATTGCACTTTGGTCAGTTGGGGTCAGATGGCCCAGCTGTGTCTAATTCCAACTTTTATTGTATATTCCCAGCCAAAACCATGGTAGCCATAAAAAAATAAAAAAGCAAATCAGGTGCAGTTCTGTAGCATTGTAAACTGATCTAATGCCCTATCACCTTATATTTCCTTGTTTATGGTGTTGATCTGGTTAAGCATGGAAGTATCAGGTAAATGTCACTTGATTCTCCTCCCTTACCCAACTTTGTGCACCTGCCTGGGTGTTGCCACCAAGGGCATGGGCAATTCACCTCACCTTCATCTGTGCTACTGAAGATGACAACCACTGAAAAAGAGCTGCAGCTCCTTTATCCTTCCTGCTTGCGCTGGTGTAGCAGCCTCTCCTGACCCTTCAGCGATGATCACAGGATGATATAAGATTGGAAGGGACCTCTGGAGATCATCTAGTCCAACACCCCTGCCAAAGCAGGTCCACCTAGAGCAGGTTGCACAGGAACGTGTCCAGACAGGTTTTGAATGTCCCCAGAAACTCCACCACCTCTCTGGGCAGCCAGGGCTCTGCCAGCCTCAAAGTAAAGAAGTTCCTTCTTATGTTTAGGTGAAACTTCTTATGTACAAGTTCGTGCCCATTTCCTCTTGTCCTCTTGCTGGGCCCCTTCCTCTTGACACTCACCCTAGAAGTATTTATAGGTGTTGATTGGATCCCCCTCAGTCTTCTCCAGACTAAAAAGACCGAAGTCCCTCAGCCTTTCCTCATAAGAGAGATGTTCTAGCCACCTCATTGTCTTTGTAGCCCTTTGCTGTACCCTCTCCGGCAATTCTCTGTCCTTCTTGAGCTGGGGAGCTCAGAACTGGACACAGTACTCCAATGATGATTCAGTTTGTTAACGAACAGGATGATCAATGCGTTACGTGTCTTGGCAGGTTGGGTTTCTTCTGGTTTAGTGAGCAGAACTGGGTCAGTTGAGGTGAGGCAGGCTGAATTTGTTACAGCTGATGCAAGCAAGAGAGCAGATCTGTAAAACTGCCCCTCTGGTCCCAGAGATCCACTTCAGTAGTGTTGTTGAACTACATCTTCATTCCACCTTAAATGTATAAGAGGAGAAAAGGGATGCCTCACAAAGTGGATTTCACTCTTAGGTGTATTTGTGTAGGGTGCTTTGTCAAGAAGAGCTTGTTAATAGAAACTTCTAACCTTTAAAATAAAGGAGGTGGCATGTGATAAATATAGCACCAATGTGAAACATGAATTATTCAGTTACATAATGCAGGTATTAAGTTTTTCATAACTTGAAAGAACATCTTCCACATATCTGGAGAAAACAGGATGTGTGTTTACTGTAAATAATTGATAAAACAGTTACGCTGCTTGTCTTGCTATGTTTTAAGATGAAATAAAGCATGCGATCAGAATCTAGAACTTTGCTCATGCGTTGGTGATGTAAGTGGTGGCTTCTTAATGAATGTAAGTGTATCTAAGCTTATATCAGCACAGTGTGGTCATCAGATTGGAATTGTTTATTTCGTAGCAGGGTGTGCAAGAGGTGCTGGGTCTGATGAAATTTAGATTCATTCACATGTTATTGAAATTTGGGTGAGTTCAAATTTGAGGTTTTCCTAATCTCTAGTTTGAAACTATCTAAAAAAATAAATTATATCAAAGGTTTTTTTTTTTTTTTCTGAGCAGTCATAAATCTTAAACTGTTCTATAAAAATACTAACTCTGCTTTTTAGATTATTTATCATGCAGTAAAAATAGTGGATTATACAAATATTTACAACTTTGTTATGGAATGAAAGCAATTGAATCATTGAGATTTTACTGTTTGGAAGTAGTGATTCATGTAGAAGCATGAGACAATTTTTCCATTACCGATGTGCTTCAATACATGATTGCCATTTGCTTAAATGCCCTCTCCAGCACCTGCAAAATCTGGCCCAGGACTATGAGTACAGGAAAATTCAAGTGCAAATAAAGCTATATTATACAGAGATTATACTTGGTGGTTGTTGCCATCCATTTCTTACATGTTTTGACATGTGTCTTGGAAGAATCTGTCCTAATATGCTGTAGGTTGCCTAGAAGCAGACTCTTGGGTGGCACTTAGTGCTCACTATGGTCTCAGACAGATCACCATCAATTCCAAAAAAGGCCGTTTTGCCCTTCTTCAGCCTTGTTCTGCTGCCTGCCTTGGGCTGGGGCTCCCAACGTCACTGCTGTGTGAGTAATATTGGGTGAACGGTTTGGTGGGAAGGGATGGGACAGACAAGTTGGCTTTCGCCTGGAAATGTTTCCTGGTTTGACATGCCACGTGAACGCCAATGAAGATCCAGACAATAGAGTGGAGTATGGTGGGAAGAAACAAGGAGGAGCTTTTTCGGCAGCAGAATGGATTTCCTGGATGAAAGGGGTCGTGTTTCTCCTCACTCAGTTGTATCTAATATCTGGGATGTCAGACAGTCCCAGGAAAATCTCTAGTTTGAAGAGCCTTCAAGCTGCTGAGTGTTTTTTGAAATACCCTGGTTAGTACTCAAAAACATAGGGGTTTTCATCTTCAGAATGTGTTATCCTGCTTAAGTTTTGTGTCCTGATAGCTGTATGATAAAATGTTAGGTTTGTGAAGCTGCATGAAGCTTGTGTAGTCCCTTCTGGATTTCCCAAACAAAATGCTATTCACACTCAAATTCTTTTTTTTTTTTTTTTAAAGTCTTAGTGCTAACAATTCCGTCTTCCAAAGTCAACTTTGGAATTATAAAAAAAAAACAACAACAAAAAAACCCAACAAAACAACAAGCCCAACAAAATAACCAAACCCTTCCAGAATTGCTTCTAGAAACCACATTGTAATTTCCTAAATTGTGGTTCTTTCCATGATGGTAACACAACGTGAAGATGAGAAATTGGGCAGTGAGATCTTTGTTAGATCTTAGATGTAAGCGTTCTCTCCCTTGTAGTTGCACCCATCATAGCATTAGCTTATGCCATTAATTTTAGGACTGCTTGGTATGTGGTTTTTGTTTTACCTGGCCGTTATTTTTCTGTAGCTGTCATATATATGTACAGCAAACATTCACTTGGTGTTTGGTTTTGGATATGTAAGCCAACGCTTACATCCTCTCACCTGCTGGAACTCTTGCTACTGTCTAGGTCTGAGAGAAGCGCAGTGGCTTTAGCGGGAGTTAAATTGGCAACACATTTTGTCGCTTTAACTACTCAGAACCATCCACCCGTTCCTCAGTGCTTGTCTGTACAGATCTTGAGTATTATCTTTGGTGTCCTTTCATTGTAAGCATGAAAAGTGGTGAATGGACTAGCCAGGCAGATAGCCAGCTATGAAGTGGTTGTGGTAATATTCATCAGCAAGCTGGCGAACGGTAGCATACTGCTGCGGATTGAGCCCTTCTGTGTGGTACTTGCTTTTGGGGTTTGCCGCACAAAAAGCCTGCTCAGTGAGTAATAGTGAACACGGGATGATGTTTCAAGGTAAATTCCTTGCTCTTCTGCTGGAAAATTTAGCGATGCTAATAAGATCAGCACCAGAACTACTACTCAGTATTTTTCTTCAAAACACTTCTTGATGCCGTTATCCTTTTGCATGGTGATAAATTTTTCATGCAGTTATTGCAAACTGGTATACAAATGCCAAGATAAGTTCTGTTAACTGATAAAGCCACTCATGGAGTAAAATACAGAAGCTGTGAGCACACTGTCCTGGTTTATTCCTAAAAGTAATTATGCTTTTATCCTTTTAAACCTTTGAGGATTTCACATTTAATTATATGATCCAAATCTTATCCAAACTCATGGGTCTGTTAAGTGCCAGCAAGATCGTAGAGTCACCGAAATTGGAAAGGACCTTTCAGACCATCATGTCCAACTGTCAACCTAACACTGACAAAACCCATCACTAAACCATATCACTAAACATTAGGTCTACCTGATTTAAATACCTCTAAGGGTGGTGCCTCAAATGCTTCCCTGGGCAGCCCATTCCAGTGCTTAATAACCCTTTCAGTGTAAAAATTGTTTCTAATATCCAATCTGAACCTCCCCTGGAGCAACTTGAGGTGGTTTCCTCTAATCCTACTGCATGATAGCTGGGAAAAGAGAAACTGCCAGTTGTAGAGAGCAATAATGTCTCCCCTCAGCCTCCTTTTCTCCAAACTAAAAAACCCAGCTCCCTGAGCCACTCTTCATAAGACTTGTTCTCCAGACTTCTCGCCAGCTTTTATTNCACCTTGCCTTTTGCCAGCACCCAACTAAGCAGGTGGTTGCTGTGGTCCTGCTGCAGCCTTGCCTTCAGTGGAGGTGATGCTGTGGGTGTCCTTTCCTATTCACCGCCAGGTGTTTTATAGAACTTGTAGCAACTTGATATCTTCAGATGGCTTCAGTGAAGTTTGGTAACGGGGGCATTAAGGGTCTTCACTGGGATCAAAAGGTACCAGGCAAGAGGAATGGACTCAGACTGCCCAAGAGTGTGCTGGCACATAGTTTATTTTGGGAAACGCNCCCTTCTCTAGACACACTCCAGCACCTCAATGTCACATTTGTAGTGAGTGGCCCAAAACAGGATGCAGTACTCAAGGTGAGACCTCACCAGTGCCGACTACAGGGGGACCATCACTGCCCTAGCCCTGCTGGCCACACTGTTCCTCATACAGGCTAGGATGCTGTTGGCCTTCTTGGCCATGTGGACACACTTCTGGCTTGTGTTAAGCCATCAGTCAGCCAACACTCCCAGGTCCTTTTCTGTTGGGCAGCTCCAGCCCCTCTTCCCCAAGCCTGTAGTGCTACATGGGGTTGTTGTAACCGAAGTGCAGGACCTGGTTACTTGGCCTTGTTGGACCTCATACCGTTGGTCCAGTCTGTCCAGATCAACGCTTCTACCCAACTTGGTGTCTTCTGTAAACTTGCTGAGAGTGCACTCAACCCCCTTGTCCAGTTGAAGGCGATACTAAACAAGATCATTCATGAAGATACTAAACAGAATTGACCCCAATACTGAGTCCGGGGGAGCACCTTGTGACCGGCTGTCAACTGGATTAACTATACACCACAACTCTTTGGGCCTGGCTGTCCAACTAGTTTTTTTACCCTTCAAAGAGTACTCCCATGCAAGCTGTGGACTACCAGTTTCTCCAGGAGAATGCTGTGGGAAAAATCAATCAAATCAGATACCTGATTGAACGTGGTCAGGTGTTCTATTTTACATATCAGAAGAAATCCATAAAATAGAGCAAAATCTGTATTTCTAACTGCAAATGAATGTGCGTTTGTGCTACTTCTTCAGAGAAGCTCTGGGTTGTTTTTTTGTTAAATAAACGTTTGTGTATCAATTTAGGTACCCCATGCAATCTTTAATTTCATAATAAAGTTACTGCTTCCTGATTCTGTTGAAAAATACTGGCAGTCAACCTCCAGATGATACAGATTTTCTTGGTGTTATATTAGTGCACATGGGGTTGCAGTTCAGATAAATTCTGTTAGAAGAGGACATCTTAAAATGAGAAGGAGCCAGATCCTGTGAAACTAGGTGTCCTTGCTCAGGGGACAGAGGGGGCTCTGGCAGCCCGTGAAGCAGCACCTGTATCAGGAGGGTGTTATGGAAGAGCTGTAAACATTTTGGAATTCATAACCAGGTTGGGCTACTCAGGTTTTTAACCCAGTGGAGCTTGTCTTCATTGTAATGGTAACTGAAGTCTTGCACCACCGAATTTATTTGTTTGATGGATGTTGATGAAGGATGAGATCAGCGAGCAAGAGGCAGACAGAGCAAGTGGGGTGTGTGTTTGTATGTGTGTATAATATGCATTATAAAAACGGAAGGGAGGGCAGGACAGATGTGAAAGGTCCAGCAGAAAATCACAGAATCACCTAGGTTGGAAGGGACCTTTTAAGATCATCTAGTCCAACCAATGGGGAAAAAAATAAAAAATAAGAAAACCACCACACAAAAAACCCAACAACCATAAACAACGCACCACACTACCCAACACTAAGCCATATCCTTGAGCACCAAGTCAACTTCTCTCTTGAATACCTCCAGGGATGGTGCCTCAACCACCTCCCTGGGCAGCCCATTCCAATACCTGACAACCCTTTCAGTAAAGAAATATTTCCTAATATCTAACCTGAACTTCCCCTGGTGCAACTTGAAGCCATTACCCCTTGTCCCATCATCTGTAACTTGGGAGAAGAGACCAACCCCTGCCTCTCTACAGCCTCCTTTCAGGTAGTTGTAGAGAGCAATAAGGTCTCCCCTCAGTCTCCTCTTCCTCAGGCTGAACAACCCCAGCTCCCTCAGCCTCTCCTCATAAGATTTGTGTTTCAGACCCCTCACCAGCTTTGTTGCCCTTCTCTGGACCCACTCCAGCACCTCAATGTCTTTCTTGTGGTAGGGGGCCCAAAACTGGACACAGTACTCGAGGTGGGGTCTCACCAGTGCCGAGTACAGGGGGACGATCAAAATGTGCTGGAGAACACGAAACACATGAGCTTTGCTGAATTTTGGCTTCCTGGAGAATTGGTATCTGCCTCCTTCACTGGGCTCAGTGGAATAACCCCCTGTCCTTCCCACCACCCTCTCTTTTTTCCTGTATGCTTCCTTTTTCCCCTCCTCTGCGTCGCTACCTCTCTACTGTCCCTCCACGACTAGGGACGGTGAGGTCCATCTGCTCTGCACCTTGCCTTTTGCCAGCACCCAACTAAGCAGGTGGTTGCTGTGGTCCTGCTGCAGCCTTGCCTTCAGTGGAGGTGATGCTGTGGGTGTCCTTTCCTATTCACCGCCAGGTGTTTTATAGAACTTGTAGCAACTTGGTATCTTCGGATGGCTTCGGTGAAGTTTGGTAACGGGGGCATTAAGGGTCATCACTGGGATCAAAGGGGACCAGGCAAGAGGAATGGACTCAGACTGCCTAAGAGTGTGCTGGCACATAGTTTA
>VZRU01017584.1:323605-340507 GCA_013398155.1 Pedionomus torquatus | reverse complement strand
AAAAAAAAAAAAAAAGCATTCACTGGGTGGACGGAAAGAGGGGGCAGGCCAGCACAGGGAAAGGGAGGCGAGGATCTGTCACTGGGAAAACGAAGACTGGAGTCAACAAAGTATGGAAAAATTAACAAACCAAAAAAAAGGCGCTTCTAAGATACAGGAGAAAGTGCAATCGAGTAGCGGAGCAATCGAGAGGATTGTACTTCTTTAAAACTCCAAAGTGTGCGTTGTAACAGGTATTTATCACCCTCGTAAGCAGGTTGGGGCTACCTGGGTGTGGGTATCTCCCAAGACATGAGTACAAGCGTTAACTTGTTAGACCTGTCAGCCTACTGTTTTAGTAGCAATATCGCAGGAATGCCGTTTCTTTGAAAAGGGAGCACAAAGGGCAAACAAGTGACTTGATTTCCAGAGCGTTAAGTGAAGAGGGCTGGTTGAGAGAGATGGTAAAACTCCCTGCTCTTTCACGTTCTTCCTCCAAAGAAAACATCTTAAAATCTTGGATTGGTGGGAGTATGGCTCCACGGACAATTAGCGACGTCGTTTTGTTGTTTCTCTGACATTAATATTTTGCAATTCGCATAGTTTCCTACCGCAATGTTTTGCGAAGGGGATGAGTAGGTAAAGGAAGCGTGGTGGCAGATGAATTTCTGTATGACCAGGCAGTTTGGACATACCTTCTGGGTAGATCTATCTGAATGTTATCATCGTGCTATATAATGACTTAAACTCCAAATCACTTACCAGATCAGTCCTCAACTGCAGAACTGTCTGGTGCAGGGCAGTCCAGGATATGAACAGGTTATCCTGAGAGGCCGTAAATTCTCCGTCCTTTGAAGTTTTTAAGACCTGACCAGGCAAAACCCTGAGTTGTCTGGTCTGAAACCAGTATTGACTGTGATTTGAGCAGGAGTTTGAACTNATCAGTCCTCAACTGCAGAACTGTCTGGTGCAGGGCAGTCCAGGATATGAACAGGTTATCCTGAGAGGCCGTAAATTCTCTGGCCTTTGAAGTTTTTAAGACCTGACCTGGCAAATCAGGTCTGAAATCAGTGTTGGCTGTGATTTGAGCAGGAGTTTGAACCAGAGATTTCCTGGGGTCCCTTTGAATCAGAGTTGTTGAAAGAGACCTCTAAGTCTGTGTATTATTTTCTTGCAGTTGTCACATTTATTTAAAACTTGAAGCTGCCAATGATACAAAACATCAGATGTTCTTGAGCATTTGGCAGCTTCAGCTCAGAGATTTTTGTGACTGAATTTCTGGAAGCTTGCAGTGCCTAACAAAACACACAAGAGTCCTCAAATTAGAGCCATTGGGTAACTCCACCACTGAAGCAGTAGTTATCCCAATAAACCCAGCGGGTGGTCTTTTGTCCCCTGTAATCTAAAGGTGCTAGCTTTTGTGATTCCAGATAGTGAACTATTGACGTAAATTGAACGGTGCAGAATCTGAACAACAGAAAGTAAAAATCTGAAACGCACCTCAACGCTTCTCATTTTTAACCACGTTCTAGCTTTGGAAAAGGTGCCCTATTGTTTTTTTGGGGGTGATGCCAACAATGACATCCTTCCCCGAGCTGCTTTCCCAAATGAGAGGAAATTTGACATACGATTCTGACCTCGGCAGAGGCTGGTGTGCGCCCACTCCCTGGGTAGCAGTGCTGGGCGCCCAGTCTGCTGTGTCACATCGTCTCCACTGGCATTTCCTGTAGCTTATAGTCGTTCCAAAACAGTCTTCAAATATCTTTTATCGGGTGGCATAATACAAATTGACTGCAGCGTAGATGCACCAGCTCACAGACCTAAATCACAAACCCATTTACCTATGACTGTGCTTCAAATTATGTTTTCAAATTATTCAAATTGATGTTTTCTTTTTGTGCAAATAAAATATCCTAATCCCATCTATCAGGAGAAGAGGATCGCAATAGGATTTGTGGGTGGAGAATTATGTCTTTGATACATACCCTGGTTTTCAATGAAGGAATAAATGCTGGCATTTCACTTCCCCTTATGAATATTGATCAACACATTGACTCTTACTGTTTTGTATTATATTCTTGAGAGCATACGTTTTTTGGCTTCTTAAAATTAGTTGGCTTTTTTTTTTTTTTTTCCTTGTGTGGTCTTATGGAGAACACCCTCCTTCCAAACACGTGTAAGTACAATAATGTCAAATCAGCCTGAGAGGAAAAAGTAGTGATGCATGCAAATATATTGCAGATAGAATGCCTATCCCAAATTCTGATTACAGCCTCACAGTCATGAATAAACAAACTCTTGCAATTACTCTCAGCTGATGTTACCCTGACAACAGTGTATATAACAAAATTCAGTAATCACTGCCAACAAAACCCTCGGTACAGCTAAGGCTTCTGTTTGCCAGGATGAAATACTTTCATTAAAGTATTAAATCATGTCCAAACTGTAAGTCCTGCTTTTAATATTAGGATCAAAACTAATCAGTAAAGTATAATTACTTACTGCAGTGTATGGAGAGAAGTTTGCTTTGAGTTCCCTATTTATAAAATAGCAATATGTGAAAGGAGAAGCTGAAGTTTATTATCAGTTACGTAGTGGTGGGTATGTCACTTGGCATCATTCTGGCAAACACAGCTCTCTGGTACTTGGTGCAAGTTTCTGCTCACTAAATTTTGCCAGTTCTGTCCATGCTATTTATCTGGATATTAGAGGGTTGAAGAACAGCAACCTCCTGCAAGAAAGCAATTTGGAAACCTGCAAGAAAGCAATTTGGAAACATTGTTTTATTTAACTTACTAAGGGGTAAAAATGGTGCAATCCAGGACTTAAAAGCAGCAGGCGACATCCTTGTATAAACAGGCTTCTACTCCAAAATGCCAATAAATTAGATATCAGTTTAAATGAATTACTGGTGTGTTGCTTCCTCTGAGCTCTGTTCTGCTGTGTTACTCCTGTTGTAATCCCTGCGCTGATGAGATCTTGTGGATTTTAGATTTTATTTTCAAATTATGTTTACTTTTAAGGAATTTTGGATGCCGTGACAAAGACTTGAATTTTTCCATTTCCGAGGAAGTTCTATCCAATTCAAAAATTTTCACCTTTGGTGCCTGGCTTTCCAAGAGAGAGCACTGAATTTGTGGTGCTTCTGAACACCGACACCTGCTAAATACTAAAAGTCAACATTAGTTAAGTGCACAAATAGCTTGTAAAAAATATCTTTTTTTTTTTTTTTTCCCATTTAGATGTGTTAAACTAACTCATTTTAATATGTAGTACTTCGGTTGACTAATTGAGGTGGAAGAAGTAAGACCAACCTAGAGCTCTTGCAGTTTTTGAACTGACGTGGTGGTAAAGAAAATGAGGTCCTGAAGGATACAATTCCTAGAAAGACATCATTAATGCCTTTCTCTGCATACACTATTTCTTCTGTTTACTCAAAAATTTAAGTGTTTGCCCTGCTTTATGCATAATATTTTATTATTTTTTAAAATATATAGCTAATTAGATTTACTGGCTTTAATACAACTTAATGCATTCCTAAACCGCATCCCAGTTTTAGCAAGGTGAAGCTTGAGACACCTCAAAGCAAGGGAAAATGTAGGCAAAATAATAAAATATTTTGTCACCAGTTTACAAAATATGAATAGTGTAAGAAAAATGGATTTTTTCAAGCGTAGAAGACAGTTTAAACTGTGTGGGTTTGTGTCTTCCCGCTTTGAAAGTTGCTTGTGATCAATTTACAGCAGCAGGGTTTTGTGTAAATACTTAAACCAATTATTTGGCTATTCTGTTTACTGACTAGGATTATTGCTAAAATCACTAATTTAAAAAAAAAACAACAACCAACCAACCAACCAAACAAAAAAACCCACAACAAGCAAGTCTTATTCTTGTGTTTGTATCCCAAGTAAAATTGCTGGATTTTATTTCTCTTCCCCTTGAATTTTAATAGTAGAAGGTCATGTTCTGCAAAATTAGTCTGATGACCTGCATTCTGTAGTAGAGCTCCGTAACTCGATTGTGGAACTTCCACATTTATTTCTTATCCGCAGTTGCATTTCCTCAGTCTGTCCTGATGTGATGGGAAGAGGAGGAGGCAAAGAACCTTGCAAAGTAATTGATATATATCACAGCCATCAGCAGTGGTATTTACTTGTATACTAGTCTGACCGGACTGGTATAGGTCTCTTAAGTCATTTGAGTTGGTTTTGCTGGGTAAGTTGGTTAGAAACAATTTAGGGTTTGGGAATGATAGTGTCAATGGCCTTGTGATAGGGGAGTCCACAGTAGGCATCTCTGCCCAGCTGAAATGGGGAATCTAGCAGAAAATCTAGTAGAGTCTGGATATTGTCTTGGATAGACAAGAACCATACAGTGAAATGGCTATTTCTTATGGAATAAACCTTTTCAATAACACCTTTCCTGAGTACAAAGAAGCAGCATGGCTGTTCTTCAGTGCTACTGTTCCTTTTTTTATTAGCTGGTCTATGAATTTTTGCTGAGAGGTTTTCAGGCTTTCTTGGTTAGACTTCAGTATGAAGTCTGTAGTCTCCAGTTCAGCTTTCTGTATCTTACATGTGATTGTAAGGCTCGGTTTGTTCGTGTCAGCATCTGAAGTACCTCGTGAAGGCAGTGACCCCTCTTGCAGGAATTCTGTTTGGCTTATAGCTCATTAGCTTAATGATAATGTAAGGTGAGGTAAAATGGGAGTCTGGGCTGAATTACAAGTAACAGTTCTGTAATGTTTCCTTGAATTACAAACAGAAAAAATACAACTGTTTTGAAACGATGCTCTTTGTAGTCTAAAAATGTTTGGGATCAAGCGGAGAAGAGCAGTTTTATATTTTTCTGTGCTTAGAAGTGTAAGCATCTTTGTAGACACTGTACTTGCTCTTGTGCAGTTTAGCTTGTGCCACTATTTTTCCTTATTGATTTGGTCTTCATAACCAGGGCAGTGAATTGTAACAGATGCAGTATCAGACCTCATCCTGTGATGTGCTAGAAATAAATAAAATATTCGGAATAGGAACCGGAGGGGAGAAAATTGATGGGATTTGCAGGTACAGTGGAATTTATCAAGCAGGTATTCTGAGAGATGTATTGAGTCCAGCGGGACCAGCAGAACAAAGTAAGTGTAGGTTAGTTAATTGCTGGACATATTTAGGCTGCAGCCCTTTGCTACTTGGCCTGATTGAGATCTGGTGAATGTTGTTTAACCGAAAAGATTGTTCAAAGAAAAAGCTCAAATTAGCCATAGATCTCGTAGAAAATTATTTCATTGCTTTTGAGTAGAGACCGCTATCTCCTGAGAGTGGATTGTTGAAGCTTTCTCTGGTTCTAGCTGAAATCATAAAAAGTAAAGCTGAACTCTGCTTAAGAAGAGAATTATTCTAGTAGTTGAAAGATAGGATGGCTTTTCTCTAGAGTTTACCAGTAATGAATGAGCTCTTCAGCTTTCACATGGTCCTTCATTGATTCTTGAAACCCCAGAGAAAGGGCAGGGGTGGGAGGTAGGGGAATCCTTCTGACAGACTACTTTGCTCTTTACTCAATGGCAACAGGGTAGAACCAATCATAGAATAGACATTTTTTAAAAAAAATCTAAGTATTATTTACTGTAAGTTAATATTTTTTCCTTCTAGAATTCTAAGAGTAGTTGAAATAGTGCACTGGGTATGCACCAAATATTTTTGATCTCTGGTTTATGGATTGTTTTGGTTTACAATATTTCTCTTGATAATTGAATTTTTCTTTTTTTTTTTTTCCCCTAAACAGCAAGACCATTTACAAAATTGGTAAAGGAAATGCAACTTCATCGAGATGATTTTGAAATCATAAAAGTGATTGGAAGAGGTGCATTTGGTGAGGTAAGAGAATTTTACTCTCAGTTGTAGTAATGTATCTTTCATCCTTTGTGCATCTGATTTCTTCCTGTAGTTGACCTGTGCTTGTCCTAGACAAAAGATTCATGCAGATGCGTTAAAATACTTCCAAATGTGGGATACGAGCTACATACTGGTAAAAGGTCCCTTTGAAGTACAAAGTGTTTATTGTCCACTTCTGCCGTTTCTGTGAGGGGCTCATTCTGACCTGGGTGTAGCAAAACAAAGGTCTCTCTAATGTGTATCTGAAGAGGGTGGTCACAGAATCATGGAACTGTCAGAGCTGGAAAGGACCTCTGGAGATCATCTAGTCCAACTGCCCTGCCAAAGCAGGATTGCCCAGAGCACAGCATTCAGGACTGCATCAAGGCAGGTCTTGAAGGTCTCCAGGGAAGGGGACTCCACACTCTTCCTGGGCAGCCTGTCCCAGGGCTCTGAAAGAAGTTTTTCCTCATACTCAGCTGGAGGTTCCTGTGTTCCAGCTTGTGCCCGTTGCCCCTTGTCCTGTCACTGGGAACCATTGAAAAGAGTCCAGCTCCATCCTCCTTCAACTCACCCTTCAGATACTTGTAAGCATGAATAAGGTCTCCCCTCAGCCTTCTCTTCTCCAGGCTAAAGAGTGCCAGCTCCCTCAGCCTTTCCTCATCAGGGAGATGCTCCACCTAGGTCCTGCTAGGTCCCACCTAGCAGCTGCACAGCTGAATTTGGGATCTCTTCTCTCACTTGCCATATGTACTCTTCTGTGCTGCTATAATCTGACACAGAGCTGGGCTGCTTCTATGGCAGGAACGCGGAGGCTGCTCCACCCATCTGCCTGTCTCTGTAGCAATCTGGTAATGCAGAAAGACGCATTTGGCTGCCTCAGAGGCTGTTCCCCGTCATCTTTGAAGATCAAAGGCTGCTGGATCTGTTTTTTCGGACAGCAAGTTGAATCATGCTGGGATGATAGGAACGCCTTGCGTTTTGAGGACTCGCCAGTCCCAGGACCCTGGACTGAAGCTTCACTTCTTAATACGCTTGATGAAAGTCTCATCAGTCGCAGCGTTCTGATAGGGCTTGCCACTGGCAAAAGCGGTCATGAGCACGTCCCTTCCAGTACATGTAGGATACCTGAGGCTTCTGGAGAACCTCAAAGACAACTCTTTCTGCGTTTGAGTACACATAACTAAGGACATAGCTGTCAGCAAAAGAGGTTATTAACTCGAGAATTTCTAGAAGTAAGAAACACCTTAGTTTTCTTTCAGGAAGCTGCTTTTAAGTAATGCCACACTAAAGTCAAATGTAGTGACATCCATTAGCGGCTCACTTCACCTCATTAGCACCTAGTTACAACTTCTGCTGCCGGTGGCTAAGGTTAGGCTTGCTTATCTTCATCTCTCTTTGTCTCCCCGGAGAGCAGGACTGTGTGCCATGCAGGGCTATCCTGCCAAGCATATAGTACACGTCCAACTCTTTCACACAGGGTTTAATGTGGGACAGAAATGTCACAGGCAGAGCAGAAACTGAACTAGAGAAGTACCAGGACCCTGCTGAACCCCGGGTTCAGAAAGCGATGAGGTTTCTGTGTGCATGTGCACTTGGGTGTGGGTGAAGTAATAGCTTAATTTCCATGTAATTTTAAGGTACTTCAAGGAGTACATTTGAGGAAAGCGGACACCTAAGACAGAAATTAGTGCTTCAAGTACATCTCTTCATCGGTACCACCCAGTAATGATGTGAAGAGATAACAGGGAGTTCACGTGTAGTCATTGTGGGCATGGCAGCTCAAAGAACATTTCAAATAGAACTTCCAGAGAAATAGTAACATCTTGACCTAGAAGACAAAAGTTCAGTTTTTAGTGGATGCTGAACTTGATGAATTGCAACATTTGTTACAGGAAAGGAAGTGTTATCTTAGGATAATGGAAAATACTGCATGAGTGAACGAGTACTGCAAATTTCTCATGAGTATGAGAATCAGCTGACTGTTTCACTGAAGTTTGTTTTTAGCTGGCGTGTATTATCTGACCGTGGCTTTTAGGGAGAAAAGTTACTGCAAAGAGTTTGGTGGGAGAAAACAGAAATGGAAAAAAAATGTATAAGACTAAGGAAGGGCTGAAAAATACAAATTACACCAAGAAAAGAGATCTGAGCAGATATGTTTAAATAGGGAAGAGGCCTAGAGAATAAGGCAGTAGTAGGTAACTGCCTGCTGCTCCATTAGGGTTTTGAGTCAAAGCAGTAGCACCGTTATGAAGAGGGTGCCCCCACTTACTGCAGAATGATTTTGCTATGCACGATCTGGATTTCTTTTGGAGGAAACTAAACCAGAACCTACGTTCCAAGTGTGCACCAAATGTGCTTCTGGCTGAAAAGGGTACATAAGAATCAATCACTGGGTTTGACTCTCCCAACAGCTTCAAAGCATATTTTGGTTCAGAACAGCAGGCTAGATACAGTCTGAAGCAAAATTCCTGAACTGTGTACAGTAAAGATGGGAAGGCTCAGCACAGACTACTTCTATCTGTTGTTCTGGTCTTGCCCTGCCAGATTACTTGCTATAGTGGCTGTGACCACGGATATCTAAAGAATTTTAGATTAATGTTTTGGCAGTTTGTCTTTTGATGGGATTAGAAGCGGTTTAAGTACTAGACTTGGGAATACAGTAGCTATCCAAAATTGTTTCAGGTCAAGGGAATGCTTTATAGTGACTTGGGGATGGATTCAGTGTTGGGAATGCCTTCACAAAGTATAACTTAAAGGAAGAGTTGGTTTCCATAAGTACTCACTCTGTTCTTTATCAAAAAGGTGCTCTTCTCCACTCAAGGAATTGACCAACTGGAAATGTCAGTACAACAGCAGGTGAAGTATTTATATGAACTTCAGGAGACTCCAGTTTATACCTGCTAGGGGGTTTATGGTGACCTTTCTTAGCTTTGGACCAAGAGTCTTAAATTGTATTAAAGATACAAATTCTGGGTGGAAACTGGTATTAATAGTTCTTGAAGTGCCTGAATCAACAATGTCTTTCATATTCTTTCATTTTGAAAAGCACAAAACTTAACTAAAGCAATCCATACATCCCATTCTCCCCAACAGAAATGAAATTTCTCAGAAGTGGAGAAAGTATCTTAATTTCATCCTTCTGTTAGAGCTGTGAGTGCTCAAAAAAGTCAGTGGCGTTAGTTATCTGTGAATATCACATTGTCTTGTTCATCTTATAAAAGTATTAGTTTAGAGTTGCAGCAGCTTGAAACATTTTGATCAGTTTAAATTATGCAGGAAACACTGATTTTAGGTTCATTATGCTTTAATCACACTTGCCAGAGAATATTTCATGCTTCTTGCTTATGAATGAATCCTTTGACCCTTGTGTATGCTACAGCGCTATAAATAGGGCTAAATATTATAGACATTATAAAATAGTAATTATATATAAAGGTTGAAATTCCATAATAAGACAATAAAATCTTTTTACTTGAGAGGGACCTTGTGGCAACTGACTCGTATGAGGCAACACTTCAGAAAAATGATTGGGGGAGCTGTGAGTAATTTTTCTATAGTACCTTCCTGCATACATGGGAACTATGTTAGAAATTAGCTGATGGAATTTTAGTGGTTAAAAGGTTATTCATTAGTTCTTGTTTGAAGAAAAAATAAAACACAACTATCTGCTCAAATTACATTTTATAAATATTTATAAAATAGTTGTTAAGATACGTAAATAATCAGAATTAAACTAAGCATATTTCTGATAGAATTAAGCAGTATAAATTAAACACTAAGCAGGCCAGACTTCAAAAAGATGAAAACTACATTCCATTCTTGTCAGTTTAGCTACTCTAGCCTTTTTGGAAAATGCTAGGGGCTCTAGTCTTACCGAAGAACTTTTGCATAAATCAGTAACTTTAAAGAAAGGCAGCTTACCAAAAATAAAGGTGTGATATTAGCTATTAGTCAGGATCAGTAGTCAGTTTTTGCCACACAGTGTGTAAGCCAAGGAAATGTGGTCTTTGAGTTTGTCCCTGTGAACCCAACTGCAAAATCAGTATCTCATTTAAGGCAGATTGATCTAATCGCCAGTACATATCTGTACAGGTATGTCAGGGCCTTTTCAAACCATCAGACCTCAACCTGCTCTTTGTGCTTGTTCCAGCAACACGAGGACAAAACCCAACTGGTAATCCAAACCACCTGAGTAAAAGTTCTCATAGCACAGGAGATTCGAGAAAGCAAGAGAAAAAGTATTTCTTAAAGTTCTTGTTATTATGGTAAGACAGAAACAGCCTAAATCAGAACCTAGAGATTTCTTCTCTAGCCACCTGCCAAAACACACAGTTCTTTTTTTCTCATAAACTAAGCCAACTACTTTGCATGCCGGCTAAACCGAATGTCTGAATATCCTTCACAGCAACATTTAAGGCTTCGACTCCTGGAGTCACTGGCTTGAGAAAATAATTTAATTTTTTCAGAAGTGTCATAGTTATAAAGAAAAGTTTGATATATTTTTTTGAGTTCACAGCAGCTGGAATAGCATGTAATTTGAAATGCTAGCTGTAAGGAGGATAAACTGTGCGTGGTTCTTCCCCATCTCCTAGGGTGTATTCGCCTGGGGGTGTGCCGAGCTGGGTGGAACATCTTCAGGAATGCCCCAGTGTTACTTTCTCTCTTCCTTCTTTGCAGGCCATATGGGCAGATAACTCACGTGCAGAGGGGCAACCTCCATGAGGAATAAAACTAATAGTAATTTTAAAAAAAGCCTTGAAAGAAAATCAGAACTAAAATAGTTTTCCGTAATCTTAATTCTGGTTTCTATTGGTAAGATTGGTGTAGAAATCTGTAGCCAAGAATGAGTATGTTGTGTAGGGTGAAGATTTTCAACTTGTGAATATACATGTTCGTTAGGAAGAATATGAGCACAGGATGGAATACTGCTCTAGCTTTAAGACCTTTCAAAAACCAAACTAAAACAACAACAAAAACCACCAAACCCATCTGTGGCTTGAAGTCTGCATGTGCCTGACTGCTCCTTCCATCTAGAAATGCTGTGGACCGTTATTTGAAAGGAAACCATGTCCTGGGCACGTGTGCTTGGTGGAATTGTGCCTACCTGAGAAACTTATGCCAGCCTAAGAAGTGCCTTCTGTGTGCTTGGTGTTGGCCTCTGGCCACCAAGGCAGCTGGGAGTGCTACCATATGGGGAGAGGGACAGAAGGAGGACCCTGTGCACAGGGACTGTTTGACTCTAAATACTTGCACTTGCTGCTTTGCAAGCTTCATCTGACCTCTCAGCGATGTATTTGAAGTCTTTAAGATCACTT
Organism: Pedionomus torquatus; assembly: GCA_013398155.1. NCBI lineage: Eukaryota > Metazoa > Chordata > Aves > Charadriiformes > Pedionomidae > Pedionomus > Pedionomus torquatus. The sequence goes on along the minus strand of VZRU01017584.1, from coordinate 329,346 downwards.
TTCCTCATTGTGTGAAAAGAACCTCTAAGGCACACTGCTGTAAATTAACACGTTTCAGTGAAGAGCAGTTGTTGAAGGAAGAGTTGTGTCAAGATGTACCTCGCTTGAGAACTTGGATTGTATAATGTGGCTGACACCTCCTGGAAAGTTGGCACTGTGGGACTCGAACAATTGTTTTCCTTCCCTTGTTTGTTAGCGAGGATTTCTTGAATGAGCAACGCTTACTGTGGCTGCAGCGGAAGGGTGGAACTGCTTGGTCTTGCTTAGCACAAAAATAACTAAAACTCTTAATGTGCCCCACCTAAGTATTACTGCTCTGGATGGATTAGAAATACCTTTTCATATAAGTGCTGTTGTGTACAGACTTGATCTGTGTAGTGTTTAGTAATAGGATATATCACCTTGACTCAGGATGCTTTGTCAGAGTTGTAGCTGGAATCAACAGACGTAGAAATCTGTTTTCAGAAGAAAATAAATAATGGTTGAGAGAACAAGACTGATCCCCTGCGTACCATGGCTTTCTGATGAATTATGTAGCTCCAAATGAGAGAGATACTGGCTAAGGGTGCATCAAGACTCAAAAGGAATATGGAGGACCTTCCTGAGGACCGTTGTACTTGGCAGCATGATGCAGAGCTGTTTTTGCCTTCTCCACCTTGCAATCACAGCGGTGGGTACCCAGTTTAATGTTTTATGCACTTCCAGAGATTAATCTGAGGCACAGTTACTGCACAGACTGCAATTAAGGCCGTCTCACCTATTCAGAAGCTTTGGTGATTGGTGTTAGCAACCCAGCAGGGACCATACCTTCCTACATTGTAGATTAACGGAATTTCTAAGTACAGCACACAACACATGAGATTTTTCATTTTTCATCCAGCTATCCAAAAAGTCAAAGCATTTACAATACCGTGCAGAAGAAATAATTAATTAGCTTGGCTTTTCTACAGTGTGCTCTTAAAAAAAAAAACCAAATAAAAAAATGTAAAAGGTCAAAGCAAACTGTTTTCTGCAGTGGGAATGGCTGAAGAAAGAAGCTGCTTTGTTTTGAAAAGGCTTCAAAAAAGCTGGTTGCTATCTTGGTCCTCCCCAGCTCGGTGTCTGTTTTTATGGCAGCACCAAGTTACCATGGTGACAGGCAGGTCGCAAGGAGATGGAGAGACACGGCTCTTAGTACCACTGCCAGACCAGCCATTCCCCTCTGCAACCCCCCCTCCATCCCCCTTGGCTGCTGAGGAAGAGCTCAGGTGTTATTTGGGGCCTTTATTCCTCTTTTGCAGAACCTCTCTGGCTGGCACTCAGGATTTCTTATTTGTGCGACATGAAGATCTGCACCGTGTGTTCAAAAAAAAAATAAATAAGATTTTCCTTTGGAATGTGCATTGTGGCATGCGAACCCTACCAAAAGACTGGGTTGCTCATTTTAAATGTAAAATAGACAGAAAAAAACTTGATAGAGCAGTCCAGACCAGTTTTTCTCAAAGATGCGGTATTAAAACTGTTAACTAAAGAGCTGTATATCAAAGACTTTTCATATCCAAGGGTATCGGGAGGATAAAGCAGTTTCTGCAGTGGTTTTTTCAGTAGCTAATATTCAGGTATCAATAGCATGAGACAGAAATAGTAGAGTAGAAGTGGCACGTACAAGCTTTAGCTGAGGGAAATGACTGTAATATTCAATTATGAATCTGATAATAAGACATTATGGATAAATTGTTTACATCTGAAATGACATTTTGTCTCTTCTCCTGGCTGAAAGGCTTGTCTAAAATCTGTGCTCAAATGTCTAAAGCCATTCCAAGTTCCTGCCAAAGGTTAATTCATGGTAATTTTACACTATTTTATCCGTGTAATTTTATTGTCCATTATCCTGAGCAGATCTTTTACCGTCCTTATTACTGATGTCCTTCCTTCCAATTTTATTTGTAGGTAGCAAACATACCCACTTTTTGACTTCTTTTTTTCTTTTTTAACAAATAAACCTTTTTCTGTTCCCGGAGAAGGGAGGCTCTTTATTTCCTTGATCACCTCAATAGTCCTCAATAAAGTTTATTTCCCTGAGGTGTGGCTGTGTGTAGTTTCCAGCGAGTCTGTATTTCTACAAGGCAGTAATGTTTACCCAGCCCTAGTGCTGTGTATCTACCTATGAATTCCAGTCACATTTTGCTTTGTCTTTTTCTTAACTACCTGCTGTTACGAGCTGTTTGCACAAGGATTATCACCTGTATGTCTGTGTTCCTCTTCTTTTTAGCTGACAGCTTTGTGCATTTGAGTTTCACCTTATTCCTGAAAATCCAGTCCTTTAGGATAAGTTGTACCTGAAAGTTGGAGGTGCCACGAGCATGAATCGTCCCCTCATTAGCTTTTTTATCTTTGCTTTGAAATTAATGCCAGAATGGTTTCCAAGAAGTCTTTTTTGTTAACTAGCTTAATGGTTTTCTTGAAACTGTCTTGCATTTACATGATTTCTGCATTTTCTGGTGCCATACTTATAATTTACATAAAAGTGAAATTGTACCTCGCTGCTGCTCACTAATACCAAGCGCGTCACTGGAAGGGCAGGGTACAGTGGTGGGAAGTTCTGGATTGTTTGTAGAGGCTGATTTGGCTCCGATTCCCACCCTGTAGGTTTCATCGGGGCATGAGGAAAGGTGGAGCTCTGCCCAGGGTGGCTTTGCACATTGCAGCCCTAAATGTCGAGATGCTCAGGGTTTTGAAGGTCAAAATGCAGCAAAATGCTTCTATAAAACAATTCAAGAAGCAAAATGCTAGTTCTTGCCAAAGTCTAAAAATGTTATTTTGGCTGTGTTGGTTCTGGTTTTATTTTATTGCAGTACAAGTAAAACAGCTTTGAGGCAAAAAGTATGGGAAGAAAACAAATGGCAAGTAATACAAATCTGAAAGGGTGTTGTGGTGTGGAGTTACCACATCTGGCTCTCACTTATGCTTTATCCCCTCTTCTTATATATATTTTTTGACATAAATATGTCTAAAGTTGGTTGAAGTATAGGCAGTAGGATTCACTAGGCTTTCTGAGGTCCTTGAGGAGATACACTTGATCTTTATTGCAGCATCCCTGGTGCTGTGATGAGTCTCAGCCGTGGTAATCGGATCGGCTCATGGGAGCTGAGACCCACACGGGCTCTCCTGGAAGGGGGGCTGCAGTGGTGGGGGAACCCCTGCTTTAGGAACTTCTTAACGGTATTTTAAGACTTGGTAAAACAGAGTCACCTAAAACTCTCTACCAAACCACTCTGTGGTTGTTGAGTGTTCGGAACTCCTGCTTCTCTGTTCCAGCCTAGCATGACAACGTGCAAGTTGGAGAAGTTCTAATTTTCTTGCTTTGATACAGGTATCAGAGATACTTGTTCTGGGTCTAAGGTGTGTGGGTTAATTAGCCAACATCCATTCTCTTTAGCCAAGTAGAAAGATTTAGGAAAAGTCCGACGCCAGAGCAGAGCTGGATGCCCCCATCTTCCAGCAGCTGAAGGTTCAGGGGCTCCCCAACCACATCTGTAACTCGGGGATCAGTGGTCCCTCTACTTCTGCAACGTGTGTTGCTCACTTGGGTATTAAGCCTATTCGATGCTTTTCAATTTCTGTGTTACGAGAAACAGCAAATAATTGTTCTCGGTTCGTCTTCTCCGCGACATTCATGGTTTGATATGCCTGTCATAGCTGTTATCTCTTCTAGGCCTGGAACATTTTAGGTTATTAAATCTTCTTCAGAAGCTATTTTATACCATATTATGGAAATGAAGAGTGAGGATCAAAATTAAATCCTAGTCTTTTACAGTCAGTGCATAACCCCAGCAGTGGTTTGGGCAGTGGACTTTGAAACCTTGAAGACAGAAGCAATGCTTTTCTTCTTCAAGTAGGCATTTGCAGCAGTGTACAAATCTGCGTCCCTTGGAGTGCCTCTGAACGCTGAATATTTTTTCTTATGTCAGTACATGTGGTGGATTGGTATGTAGCATAGGAGCCATCACATTTAAGACCTGACATTTTGCATGGTTAGCACGATGGCAATAAAAGAAGTTTCTCTTTGATCTCACAAAATAGTCAGTGTAGCTGAATTTGAGGTATGCCAGAGAAAGAGGAATTAATGCAAAAATAAGAAAAAACAAGTATACTGCAGCATCTCAGAAGCAGGCAAAGCCTTATATGACAAATATAAATTAGAAGTACTGCCACCTGATAAAGAGAGGTAACTTGAGGAAATGCTGAGGTGTTTTATGGAACAATTTCAAGGCACAATTTAGTTTGTGCTTCCCTGTTCCCATGCAATCTTCAGTGAGGTTTGTGTTTTCCATTTCTGTTTGGTTTCTTAAAAAGAAAAAAAAAACCCTAATGATAAGAGTGAGTTGAGTCAGGTCTAGTCAGGCCAAAATTCTGTTACTTCTGCGAGACATCTTCTGCACCTTTCAGGTTTCATTTCAGAGATAAAGTTATTGAGGAACTATCTGTTCTGCTGTGTGAATAAAAATTCATTTAACAGTGAATTTTTCTGCTGCCACGAGAAGCTGTCCCACTGTCACCTTTACAATTAAAGCAGCAGTGTGTTTACTGCTGCCATAACTTGATAACCACTTAATATGAAAATATGAGTCAACTTTCCATATTAATTCTGCTTTTTTTCTTGCACAAAAGACAATTATCTTCCTCCAGAAAGTTTAAATTGGGCTTTTTTAAGCAGTTCTTTCAGTTGAAAATAGATAGCATTAATATAGATAGCAACTGGGGAATTGCTAAATAGGTCTTACGGATTTGGCTTCCTTTTTTCTTTTCATTTTTCCTTTTTCCAGGCCTGCTCTCATTTACCACATTGTTCTAAGGTTGTCTCAGCCCTTCAGCTGTCTGTGGCCTCCATGGTGATGGGCTCCCATCACTCCCCAGCAGCTGAGCAGGCTTCTGGCTTCCCCCCATCCTGCAGAGCTTTCAGACAGTGATGGCCTTGGATTAAAAAAGCGCAGGAGAGGAAGATCTGGGTTCTGATTTGTGCCCTTTGTTTGTACTTGAATGGCTGAGCAGTTGTAGTGCTGTGGTATAGTGGAACTTGAATGTTGCTTCTCCAGGGCTCGCAGAGCTATGCTTGCAAATTGCTTCTTCCCCAGAGTTTTTGCCCATCCTCAGCAGGTAACTGTGCTCAGTTCTGGTCTGTCCCTTCCATGGAGATGGAGGTGTTCCCTGAGTCATCCTTTTCTTTGTGGAACAGTTTAAAATGGACAGCGAGTAACGTCAGTGTCTTGCAGTTTCCAAAAGCTTTTAATGTGCAGTTTGACTTAGAGTGTGCCTTCAGCTGTATCAGGGTAATGACTCAATTAAGTGTATGGAGAGAGGTTGTTACAATGGCTTTTAGCTGCAAGGCCGTGATGGGGCTGGGAGCAAGGCTAAATGCTTTAGGCTATTACTGAGGGTCGGTGTTGAACAGTTTCATAGGTGCCAAGGAACCTCATGTGTTTGGTTGAGCTGTTCTCCTCCTACTCATTCTTCCCCCGCAGCACAAGTATCTGCAAGAGGCGTTTGTAGGACACTGGGACGTAGTGTAGCTGTGGATGTTCTACAGTCGCTTACAGAAGCTGCTTCTTAATGCTGCATCTAAGTGGTTGGGCAGAGAGTGGCTGGAGAGCAGCCCTGAGGAGAAGGACCTGGGAGTGCTCATGGATGAGAAGCTCAACATGAGCCGGCAGTGTGCGCTGGCAGCCCAGAAAGCCAACCGTATCCTGGGCTGCATCAAAAGA
>VZRU01017584.1:259548-323228 GCA_013398155.1 Pedionomus torquatus | reverse complement strand
TGGAACTCTATGATCTTTAAGGTCTCTGCCAACTCTAACCATTCTGTCATTCTATGATCTTTCCCAAATGTGTTTAGGGACAGATTCCCCTGCCTTTCTTGTGATGGATCTTCTGCTGGACCATCCCTTAAGATATGTTTCTATTACATGACTCTTTGTGCAGGTGTGTGCTAGGTGTCCCTTATCCGTTACGTGACTGGGTGAGTGGAGCTTCACACACCGAGGGGTGGGAGGTGTAGGTTTGCATCTGCAGAGTCAGGCATCCAAATGTGAATATCCCATTCTTGTCTTACTGGAGGAGCAGTCGTCCCCCTACCCCTCATCTGGAGCTTCTTTACTGGTCCGGTGCAGGGAGGTATTTTATTTCCCTCATCAGGACTTCAAACTTGGTGTAGTGTTGCTCTCCTTGACAAATTATTCCAACTTGACTTTATAGTCAGTGTCTTCTTAAAGCTGCTTTACCTCCCAAATCCCTTATCAATAAGAGATTTTAAGCAGCACAAGAGGCGAGCTGATGTGATTCCTGTTACTTTTCTCATTGCTATTGAGTGCACCATTAGAAGCAATTAATGCTCGTTGGTTTTCTACTTCTGAAATAGAGGCGAGCTGAGAAGCAGCAGAAATACTCAAGCATAGTCCTGTGAAAATGTTGCTGTCCTAGTCATGATGCCTGCTTTTTCTTTTGCCAACTGGAAGAGTTTTGTGGAAATGATGGCTTTATTACAAGAAGAATTAGTTTCGGTCTCGGAGAATTCAAGTCTTGGTCAAAATAAAGTCTTTGCATTCCTAAGTCTTGAAGTTTTTGTATTCTTCTGTTTTTTTTCTTCTGCTATGCAGCTATCTGCACAGCTACTGTTCATAATAGACCAGTCTAAGCAAGTCTAGCACACAGGATGCATAGTAAAACACTACAAGTAAAACGATGAAGAAAAAAATGAACGCTGTTTTTGCTTCTTTTTGAATATCTGCATGCAGTACACAAAAGCACGGTTATTTGCAAATGTCTTTCAAGTTTCTGAAACCTGAAATGTGAAGACAAATCAGTCAAATGTAGCGTATTCCTATTGACAGCGGCCTTTCTTGTTTTCTCGGGCTGCCCTCTTAAATGTTGCCTCCTCGGCTGAAGGCAGGGCGTACAAGCATCACTTGTTCTTGGCAAACAATGCAGCTGTGCTGCACATCTTCATATGAAAAGCTTCCTGCTCCTCCTGTATCCTCCCCTGTGTCCTTGATCATGGGCACTTGACCACACATGGTGTGCTCTGCATCAAGCACGTAGGAGTAACGTAGGGGCAATATAGAAGGAGCAAAGACTCAAGCTGTAGTTTATCAACGTGTGAGTTGATCGCTGATGACTCCGTAGTAACTTGCTAGCTTGTGAACAGTAAGCTGTTTGAAAATGTTATTTCTCTGAACATGCTGTTCTGTGAATATTAAGCTCTTTAAATATTGTGTTTCTCTGACCGTGCATTTATTAAATAAAGATATCTTATTGTTTCAGGTTGCAGTTGTTAAAATGAAGTGTACAGAGCGCATTTATGCAATGAAAATTCTAAATAAATGGGAAATGCTTAAAAGGGCAGAGGTAAGTAACATGGTTCTTTAACTCGGAGTATTTTTAAAATGGCATTAGGAAAATTACAATGAAGCTCTTCCAGATTAGGAAGAATTATTTCACAAGCATAGGAGCTTCATTCTTTTTTCTTTTTTTCCTTAAGCTGTTTTAATGCAATCAAGTCTGACAGTCCCTTCCAGGCATCTGTTGTTCTCAGCATTACTGTGTATGCGTTTACCAGACAGTCTGCCCTAGTTCTTACCCTGAATTTATTGGCCAGATTTTTGTTTACAATAAAGGCGAGTTAAAGACTACATGAAAGCTGAGACTGGTGCTACTACGGCATTCACAGCTGTATACAAAAACATTATGAAAGGGTCTTTTTTTTCCTCTTGCATTCAGAAAGCATGCATTAAGGAACTTTGCATCCTTCAGTTTGTAACAGGATTTGTAGAACTGGGGAAACTATAACTAAATACTTCAGAATCACAGATTCAGAGTGTAAAACAAAACACATTAAGAAGGTAAATCTGCCTAAGATGGCTATTTTTGTTGAAAGGAGATGTCCATTGTCACAACAAATTACATAAATGTGAACGGGTACTTCGCAGATTAAGGAAGGACCTGCCGAGAACGTGCCATGGGAAGGGGCACATTCCCGACTACTGTTGCACAGTTGAGGAAACTCCTTTTGGCAGATATAATATTACTTAGGTCGGTGGCTAAATGAGCAATAGATTTGAGGGGAAAATACATGTAGCCCATCAATACTTGTGGCAGTTCTCTTCATGGATGAAGGCTGGCTGCTTGCTGAGAGCTGCCTGCTGACCCTTCCCTCTCCTATTCTTCTATCCCCTTCCTGACACCTCCTCCCCCCAGCAGCCTACCCTTCCCAGTCCCTCCCTTCCTTTCAGTGAGTCAGTGCCAGCTCTTTTCCTGCGGATAATTCTCCTCCCTCTTGTTAAGCCCTTCTTCACCACTGCCTGTGCCTGTGCCACATCAGCCGTTCTGCATCAAGCCTTCCCCTGCATGGAGGAAACTGGGTGCCCTTTCTAGACAGGTTTCAGTTGTCCTCAAACCAGGACATTCGTTCATGGGTCACTATATGATTGTTATACAAATGATGTTAGGGTCTCCCAAATTCTAACAGAAATACAGCTATGCTGGCTTAATACAGTCATTTTACAAGTAACTTAATTTAATGCCCTATCTCAATAGCTGAAACATTTACATGTAGAGATGTTCTGAGAAGACAGCTGTTTGCAAATTGTCTTCAAGATAGAGACTAACTCCTGTTACCATCTCAGGCAGGCAAGAGGTGGAAGAGGGTTATCCACCAAGAAAGTGTATCGTCATAGAATCATAGAATTGTCTGGGTTGGAAAGGACCTTTAAGGTCCTCTAGTCCAACCATCAACCTAACTCTGATAAAACCCCATCACTAAGCCATGTCTCTAGGCACTGTGTCTACCCATCTTTTAAATACCTCCAGGGATGGTACCTCAACCACTTCCCTGGGCAGCCCATTCCAATGCTCAATGACCATTTCCATGTAAAAGTTTTTCGTAATATCCAATCTGAATGTTGCCTGGTATAACTTGAAGCCATTTCCTCTTGTCCCGTTGCCAGTGACTTGGGAGAAGAGACCGACCCCCACCTCTTTACACCCTCCTTTCAGGTAGTTGTAGAGTGCAGTAAGATCTCCCCTCAGCCTCCTTTTCTCCAGGCTGAACAACCCCAGCTCCCTCAGTCTCTCCTCATAAGATTTGCTCTCCAGATCCCTCACCAGCTTCATTGCCCTTCTCTGGACCCACTCCAGCACCTCAATGTCTTTTTTGTGGTGAGGGTCCCAAAACTGGACACAGCACTCGAGTGTCACCTCCTGAGTCAGCAATAGTTTTCCCAGTGCACACTTCAGACAAATCACCGTTGGTTCAGTCCTCTTCCCCCTGATTTTCCCTACCTACAAGAGACCACAGAGGCGCTGGCTTCTCTGCTGTAGCTCTTTGTCTGTTCCTGTTTGGTTTCCTCCCTTGATTGACCTTTTCTGGATAAGCAAGACTTTATAACCTGCACATCAAGTTCATAAAACATTCGGGCGTTAAAATTTCCCAAGTGTGGTAAATCTTGTTAGGTTTTAAAAGGGGGCCTTTAAGAATACAGTGGCCTCTTAGGCAAGCAGTTCCACTGAAAAGCAGACTTCAGGTGTTTTATTATCCAGTGTATGAGTGGTCCAAGAAGCACGTTGTTGTACTGGTTTATGTTTGTTTTGTATGACATTAAACTTAGCAAAAATTTACTCAAATATTGCTTATTTTTGTACTAGCTGCAAGAAAAAAACCTGAAACCCATATGGTCGGAAGCCACTAAAATACAGGAAAGATTAGTGAATATCAACCGACATTCGTAAAGGGGTTGCAAGCAAAAATAGGCACGCCGTTTATGTTGATAAGGTGGACCATTTGTATTCATTGTTCTGACAGCAAAATACATAGTCATTAGCGTATTAGTGTTGACAGTTCCAAATAAACCCTGACTGACTGATTAGGCAGCCTGTCGTGCTTTTTTTCGAGGCCTTTTGAGCAGAAAAGGAGAGTTTTATGCTTTGAATTGGCGATGCAAAGTGTTGAGCGGCGTTATTGGGTTTTGATGTGCTCGTAACATTCCCTCGCTGTTTGAGGTTGTGCAGTGAAACAGGATCAAGGAACCGATGCCTTGGAAAATAAACAGACTGGTTTTGGGTGTTGGCAGCCGCCTGCCGCGGCGGTGCCAGGGGCTCAGAGGAGTGCTGTGCGCCGCCGCTGCGGGCAGGGGGTGGCATTACTGGGAGCTGCCCTGGCTGCCAAACTTTTTGTAGAGCAATACTTTGCCCTTGCATTCATAAACCATTAAGCCACTCTCAGTTAACATTTAATTACGGTTTACATCCCCTTGCACCAATAATTATTAGCCTTCCAAGGTGGCTGCAGTATTGTCTTCTTCAGTAGAAACGTAAGTCAACTTTTGCTTCATTAGAGTGGAAAAGCAGTTGAGATACCTTTATACGGTACAATCAGGATATGGTAAGGCTTCAGCTTCCCAGGAATGTTCTTTCCATAGAACACTTCCCAGGACATCTGGACAAGTGACAATGACAACAACAAAAAATAATAATAAAATCAATTATTATCTAGAACCTAAACATTTGGATCTTTAGCTACCAAATATCCTAATAGTGGCTCTCTGAATGGAGAGTGGCGGAAGAGTCCCAAGATCTGCATCTTGATAGTTCTGATCCAATAAAAACGTTAATATATTTTTATTAAGGAGGACTCGCTTGAAGTTTATGAAAGTTGGCTTTATGCAAAGGTGCTGAGAAAATCTGTTACCCAGAGCTGGCTGCTCTGAAGCGCTGCAGCGTGCTATTGGAAGTAGAGGAAAGATTATTGAAAATGAAGAGGTATTACACTGGACAAAGATAAGACACTCGTAGTAAAATCTGCTTATTTCCTCTCGTGTGTTGTCAGTGTCTGGAACTGTAGAGAAGTATTTGTGAAACTCTGTTTTCACAAAGGCCTTGCTCAGAAGAGCTAGTCTGACTTTCCTGGAGCCACTGTCTTTCTGCTACAGATTGCAGTGGCAAGTTATCGTTTTTCTGGCTTTAAAAATAGGTTATGGAACAAAGCTTCAGTGTGGACTTGAATTGGTTTGTGGGCTTTTTGGTGTTTCGGGAAGAGGTGTGTGTTGGTTGTTGGGGGTTTTTTGTGTTGGCTTTTTTTTTTAACATCTCAGTCAGGATTAGAGTGACTGAATGCCAAACTGCAAGCCTGCAGAGATTCCCTGGCTTGTCGCTTGTGCAGACTGAATTCCAATGAATAGAGACCGCTGTTCAGTAATTTTAAATAATCCCATAAAACATCCATATATATTCATCCCGTGAAAACTACTTGTTGATGTTGACAATGGCTTTTCCCCCCTTCTCTTCCTTTAGACAGCTTGCTTCCGAGAAGAGAGAAACGTCTTGGTGAACGGAGATTGTCAGTGGATTACGACGTTGCACTATGCCTTTCAAGATGAGAATTACTTGGTATGTTTGATTCATAACAAATAAAAGCTTTAGCTTATGAAAGAACTTTATTTTCGGTACACTTAAGGATATTGGCACAATAAATCAGCCAACCTCATGCCTCACAGCAGCGTTTCAACACTCTGGTTTTCTCCTTGAAGAAAAACTTCAAAGGACTGACTGTAACTCCAGCAGAGTGAAAAAGTTATGTAGTACTACAGTAGATAGAGATTTAGTTAGGCATCTTAATTAAATTGATCTACCCTTGTGTAAAATATATCCTGCTTAAGTTTAATGTTTTGGATAAAGCTGTGATTAAATAATTTTTGGTGTTAACTCTCTGAAAATAAGAAATATTTTTATTTTATTTTAAACTTTCAGAATGCCTTTTGAAGCAAGATTTTCTTTAAAAATGGCAAAAGTAATTTAAAATTTTACTTAAAAAAGTATTAAACTGATATTTTAAAGCCCTCAGGAAAAAAAAAAAACCTGTCGTATTTCTTAAACATATTTAAATAAAATACATTTTTAAATCAGGAGAATGGTCATCTTAGTAGTTTGAGAAACTTTAGCAACGGTTTATAAAGAAAGTCATTACTCCTATTACATCTTTTAATGATGGGTTTCTAGAATTGTAATTTATAAGGTATGTTTACCTTAGTCACAGATGTCAGGAGAGTGCCAGTCAGCAGCAAAATCAGTAAAGCCCCAACATACTATAATATATTGACCCATACAGCATCCGTGTGGCTACTTGAGGCTGGGTTCTCAAACCTGCTATGTCTGTAACAACAGACATAGTTCTAAAGTAAAAGTTCTTACCTTCTTAACACTTTCAGATATAGTATCACAGTAATGAGTCATGATTATAAATAGAAAAAAATGTATTGATAAAAGGCTGCCAATGAGTTCAGGACCTAAGCATATGAAAGAGTTAGGAAATACTCAAACATTTTCACATGTGCTGAAACAAAACAAATTATTGTGACTGTTACGTTAAAATTCTTTTCACAATAACAAGTACAAGTGCATTGTCAGCAAGTAAGAAGTTGAGTCTCAGACCCTCATTTACAGGTATTTCCATTGAATACTTAAGGATAGATCCAGATTTTCAGCCTCTTGAAGTTTAGTTACCTCTGGCACTGCCTTATGAACATAACTCGTAACTTCAAATTCCTGCAGAACCAATCAGCCTTTAGACTTGCATAAAAATATCTGCAGACATCCTCTAATGTTGTATTTCCAAGTAGCTTCTGAGAACAGAGCTACCTAAGAAAAAGTTGTTAAAATAGCAAACTGTAGTAAACATAGAATCATGGAATGATTAGAGGTGAAAGGGACCTTAAAGATCATCGTGTTCCAACTCCCCTGCCATGGGCAGGGACATCTCCCATGAGACCAGGTTGCTCAAAGCCCCATCCAGCCTGGCCTTAAACCCCTCCAGGGATGGGGCATCCACAGCTTCTCTGGGCATATTCTCTGGGCACCTGTTCCAGTGCCTCACCACCCTCACAGGAAATAATTTCTTCCGAATATCTAATCTAAATCTCCCCGCTTCCAATTTAAAACCATTACCCCTTGTCCTGTAACTACAATTCCTGACAAAGAGTCCCTCTCCAGCTCTCCTGGAGCTCCCTTCAGATACTGGAAGGCTGCTAAAAGGTCTCCCCGGAGCCTTCTATTCTCCAGGCTGAACAGCCCCAGCTCTCTCCTCCTGTCTTCATAATGAAAGTATAGAGAGGGATCTAGTGTTGCTAATACCATTTTATACAAATCTTTCCCAGCAAGCTATAGCAGTATAATACATTTCTTTTCCCCAAGTTCCCAAAGGCATTTACAAGTTGAAATTCCACTTGACAGCAGAATTTAGACATCTAGCATCTAATTTAAGACCCAGTATCTAAGAAAGCAACAGCTCTGCCTGGCAGCCAAAGTCATCAGATTCCCAGCTTGCCTGAGGTCTGGTTCCACGTGTGCCGAGATGCTGCCTTCCAATTTGGGCTGTTACTCAGCATCCGCCTCATGCAAGAGTCTGGTGCTCACAGATGGAGTCTGTCTGCATCATGGTCACGCTGTTGTAAATGATGCATGAAGAAAAGGTGAAAACACATCAGGAAGTGACTTTCATCCAAAAGCCTGGAGAGAAGGTTCTCTTCCACGCTGTCTTAGTTCTTCACTTGTCCAGAAGGTAAAAGATCTCTTCAGTTCCCTGCTCAGCACAAAAAAGTTTATAGCCATGTTTTTCCCTGTCGTGGGAGAGTGCTGCCGTGTTACAGAACTTGGGTGGATTTGGTTTACTTTTTAGCTGTGCTGTTCATCCTCGATCCTTGCAGAACAGAATGCAAAGCTGAGAACAAAACAAGAACAGACAGCAGAGCTTGATTCTCCAACCTGGAGCGGACACTGGTCCTGTGAATGAGAAAGCTGTAGGTTCCGGTATCTGCTACCAGTGATACTGTGAGAGCAGCCCTGAGGAAAAGGACTTGGGAGTGCTCATGGATGAGAGACTCAACATGAGCTGGCAGTGTGCGCTGGCAGCCCAGAAAGCCAACCACATCCTGGGCGGCATCAAAAGAAGCATGACCAGCAGGTCACGGGAGGCCGTTCTGCCCCTCTACTATGCACTCATGAGACCCGACCTGGAGTTCTGTGTCCAGCTCCGGAGTCCTCAACATAGAAAGGACATAGAACTGTTAAAATGGGTCCAGCGGAGGGTCATGAAGATGATTAGAGGGATGGAGCACCTCTCCTATCAAGACAGGCTGAGGGAGCTGGGGCTGTTCAGCCTGGAGAAGAGAAGGCTCCGGGGAGACCTTCTAGCAGCCTTCCAGTATCTGAAGGGAGCTACAGGAGAGCAGGAGAGAGACTCTTTGTCAGGAAGTGGAGTGACAGGACAAGGGGTAATGGTTTTAAACTGGAAGAGGGGAGATTTAGATTGGATATTAGGAAGAAATTCTTTACCACGAGGGTGGTGAGACACTGGGACAGGTTGCCCAGGGAAGTTGTGGCTGCCCCATCCCTGGAAGTATTTAAGGCCAGGCTGGATGGGGCTTTGAGCAATCTGGCCTAGTGGGAGGTGTCCCTGCCCATGGCAGGGGGGTTGGAACACGATGATCTTCAAGGTCCTTTCCAACTCTAACCATTCTATGATTCTATGTTTGTGCCTTGTAGCTAGTGATTCTTAAATACAAAACCATGGAAGCTGACCCTAAAGCAGAGAGAAAGCCTTGGTGTCTTCCCACACCTCTGGCTGCATGATAAAGGGTTCAGAAGGTGAAAAATACAGAGAAGGTAAGATGATAAGGTAGAAAAGTGATAACTGTCCTTGGAGAGTCTAGAAGTAACTTTGGTTTTATTCCCTCTATTTAATATTAGTAGAACATGAGATGATGCAGAACTTAATTATAAGCAAAACCCACAAAATGTTCATTTTCTGGTTCTGCTCCTGTAGTTTTAAAATGTTTTAGAGGCAAACACACCACATGGTAGTATTTTCTAAAGCTCCAACTCTTACATGACATTACATGGAAAATACTAGTGCAGGTTTTTTCTTGTTCTTCGAAAGCTTTCATAGAGACAGTTTGAGTCAATATGGGTCAAGTGATTTTGGTGAAGGAGATACACCAATCCTTTGATGATTTTGCTGAAGGAGATGCAGTGTAGGTAAACCATGTCCATGAATACTAGAAACATGTATGGGACCTAAAGTTCTTGATCTCTTTCAGATTCAATTCTATTCGTTTTCTTGTGAAAATTTTTTTTACCAGAAAAATTTTCTTCGCCTTTCTCATGAATGAGACCAGGATACATGTGTTTGTCTGCTGTCAGCCTCTCTTAAAGGCTTCTGAGTATTCACGAGAGTATTTTAATGTGTTTTTTTCCTTTGATTTCCAACTACTCTCCCTCTGTTTGATGTAGTCACTTCTCTGGAAGAAATGGGATAACCCTAGATTTCAGCATCAGAATAGCTGTTCTTTTAATCCCATGTGAAGGGAGAAGTGCCTCCAGGCAAGAAGATCTTTGTGAATTGGAAAATTAATAAAATTTGACTTTCTTATAGAAGAGGTCTCACCATCTTCCTCTTTCATGACCGTTTCATGGATCAGTTGAGTTCTTCCTGGGTTATGAACGCTGTGGGAGCTGAGAGAAGTGCATTACCTTGTTTCTTTGACAGGCAGGATATTTTAGCTCCCAAAGAAGGCTCTGTAAGTTCTCTTAGCCTTGAATTTAAGAGAAGATGCTTTAATACAGTATCCCTTTTGAAAGTTTACTGGATTCTGTCTGTAGCCTTTTGTTTTCAAACATGATTGTTGCATGTGTACAGTGTTCCAACACGTTCAAAATTCCTCGATGGATTGTGCAATATGGACTGACTGATTCCAACATAAGTAGTGAAATTTGCCTATCAGATTAAGCTAAACTTTGAATACGATGGAGAAAAATATCAAAACCTGTGCGATTTGGGTTCTTACCTTCCTTAATTCCCATGTGAATTATGAATCTGTGGCAGGGACAGTAGACTGTAGGTTACTTCGCCTCGAGGAGAAAAATAATATGACTGCTTTAGAAAGTTAATTCCAGAATAAGCAGTTATTCCTGAAACCACATATCATGTTCTCTTGTAGCACAGATAAAGCCATTATATTTTAAAAGATGGTTTGAATTTAGGTGGATGTTGCTAGGAAATAACTAAATGAAATCCTCATTTTGTGGTACGAGAGACAAATGACAAGTTTGAATCCTTTTCTTTCACGTTACCTTATCTGTGTTGGTCCTTTCCATGGAGAGGGTAATGGCTGATGGGCTTAGGAGGCTGATTACTTTTTAATTGAAATATATTTAAAAGAACGTTAATGTCTGGTTTTTACATTTCCCGCTGTATTGCCTCTGGCTTGTCACGGGTTTTCCTAACGTATAGTGTCATCAAGCCCCTGCCAGCGATGATACGCATCCGTGATGTGGCATGTGCCAAGATGAGTATTTGGAGATGTTGATGTGCTGAGTCCCACTTTTGGAACCACTAGTACTATTGAAATGGTACCAAAACTAAAAGCAGTAATGAAACACGTACTTTAGACTAAGCTGTGTCAAGTATTGTTTTTAACTATAGTTTCTTCTTCCTGAATCCTCTGGAAAGTCTCAGTTATAAGGGTTGACAACCTACGTTAGTTTTGGTGATAGTAGATCATTTTCTTTGTGTGACACTGCAGTTAAGACAGAAAGAAAATCACTCTGATGTACTTGTTTGTTGCTGCCGTATCTTGATTGCGGGGTTTTTTAATGGTAAGAACTGAATACTGATGTTTCTTCCTTACTGTTATTATTAAAGAAAAATGATATCTAATAAATAGGCAAATAAAAGCAATGCAGAAAATTACCAACTTTGGCAACTTTCTCCAAGCATAGAAAAAAATCACAAAAGGCAGTTTTGGGGGGGATTAACTGATAAACTTTTTTTTTTTTTTTCTTACCAGCTGTCTCTCAGTACTTAACTGCTTTATGTCTCCATTTTCAGTATCTAGTGATGGACTACTATGTTGGTGGTGACTTACTGACACTTCTCAGTAAGTTTGAAGACAAGCTTCCTGAAGATATGGCTAGGTTCTACATTGGGGAAATGGTGCTTGCTATACATTCCATACATGAGCTGCATTATGTGCACAGGTAAAATACCATCTCGCTTGGCAAAAAATTACATGTACAGTTATATCAAGTTAATCCTAAAGATGTTGCTACATAATGCAAATGGGCACGGTAGCCACAGGCAATATACTATCAGTACTTGCTTTCTCTATACTGTATAATAGCTGTATAAGCTAATACATTTCAAATATCAAGTTTTGATGGATTGATATTAGAAGCAGTGACATTTATCTGGCTAACCTTCTACTAAAGCTTCTCTCGTGAATCAAGCTTCTTGGCTTATTCTCAATTCACTCCATGAATATTTGTCTGCCTTAGTCCAAGCCAACCTAGAAGTTTGAAGCAGTTTGAATTCTCTGCAGATGTGTAGACGTTGTGCAGAAGTTGGGCACAGTGAGCCCATGATAACATCAGTGCGTGTATTTACCGCAAACGGTTTTGGTGATGAGTGGGCTCGTGCTGCTCTAATTGCTTCCACACACAGGATTTATATTCCCCATCACTGCCTACCATCATGTTAAGTCAGGTCATGTTCTGTAGTAGTTAAGAGTATAAAATATTCCTCATTCTCTGTCAGAGGAAATGGGTCAGGAAGGTAGAGTACACTTTGTATGCTTCCTCTTAGAGCAGCTGTTTTGGAAGGACTGTGAGTAGTGCAAAGGAGACACTTGCTAAATATTTTGTTTCATCATTATGGGAATCTTGATCAAGTGAGAATTTCTGTCCTTTGTTTGCTTTTCATGTTTAACAACTATGTGTGATATGTCAACTAGAAAGCAAAGTTACATTAATTCTGAAAACCTTTGCAGAACCTCTTTATATGCTGACTTTATGGCTTGATTTCAGTAAACAGAGAAGTTAGAAAATACAGAGTAGGAGGGTGGTGAGGATTTTCAGTTAATTGAAAACTTTTTATGGCTATATGAATAAGATCAGTGAAAGTCCTGGCTCCAGAGAACTGGATTTCATACTAACTTTGGATCAGTTATATCTTGGCCAGATTCCTTTACCTCTTTCTGCCTCTGTTTCTCTGTCTGTGAAATAAGGACAGTTTTACTGCCTCTTTTGTGAAACTTGGGGATGAAAACCATTGGGTAAGTGATGTGGGTTTTATTTACAATTAATATTTAAAAGCCACCAGGAGTTCTCAAACTGCAGTGCTTTGGACTCTTCTGTTTGGATTTTGAGCTTGGTTGAAAAATTAGAATGAGAAAAAATACATAAACTCTGTAATACTCCTGGGAGTAAATAGACAATATGCGGGAGGGTGGGGTGGGGGTGTTTAAATGTTGGGGACTCAGAGAAGTGCCTCACCAGAGGCACTGTTGCCGTCATTTCTGAGGAAGGTGGCCTGACTAACTGACCAGCTACATCTTTGCACGGGGCTGAAAGCATGTCTCTTGTGGCAATAGGAATGAATGAATGGCTCTCCAGGCCAAAACAAGCACTTTGAATAGGAGATGTATGAATGCCCAAGAAATTACTGCTTGGCAACTGGAATGGATTAGGAGGAAGCATGATTGCTCTGGAGAGGATTTCAAGGACCCTTTAAAGGCTTATATGACCTGTTAGCTGTAGATAGGAAATGGTGGAGCACGGAGAGGAGGCATTAAGCTTTTCTGAAGAGAAACAGTGTTCCCTTAGGCAAGCGAGATCTGCATGCAAAGCAGAAAAGCAGAGATGCCTTCCTTGAGATTGGCTCATGCTTTGAATGGCCCCGTGAGCTGTGTTCTTTAAAAAAACCAACGAACAAATTGTTGTAGATGAGCTTTAATAGTCCTCTGCGCTCACTGAACTTGACTTGTGGTTATGGGGCTGCAAGAGAATCTTGATAGTTTGTGGAACTGAGATATGTGGAATGAGTTTAACCGTAGAAATTTACTGGTGAGTTTATTGGGAAAGTGTAGTCAGATGGTCTGGTTTTCTGGGTTAGCACGTATTTTTCTCTATTCTGACAAGTCAATATGCATTTAGCTTATGTTGACAGGCATAGATTAACATTTACTATATTATCTTAACACTGCTAATGAGCGGCATTATTAGTCAAGTTTCATTAATTAATTTCAAAGCATTAGCCCTTGTTTCAGAAGTGTTAGTTCAAGTTTGTGTTGCATCAGACTGGCAGGGTTTTTACACTTCTGAAGACCTTTTGTTAAACCTCTCATGGTTTTTCTCATAAGTCTCCTCAAGTGTGAAACTGTGGAATTCAGCACCTTAAAAATCAGACATTGTCATCTTTCACTTTTATGCAGCAAGGGGTGTTAGAGCAATTTGGTTTGGTTTTTTTTTTTTTTTTGTTCTTCCTAGTTATTCTAGTCTCTTCCTCAAAAATTAAGCTGAAGCCATTGTACAATTTTTAAATTTTTAAGCACACGTAGTGGCATTTGGAAATTCCAGTTTGAAAGGAAATGCGGTGTTCTATGGTACATGTGGTTTTATCTGTTACTATAAAGTAGTATTATTTGAATAAATATGGTATCTAAAGAAAACTCCAGATCAACACATTTATAGGCTTGACTATGTTTTTTTATGAGCTCAGATAAATAATAGTATTTCAGAATGGCATGGTGATAGGCTGGCATGTTGGGAGCTGATCCTGGATGGTGTTGGCTAAAGAAAGGGGACTAGTACAGGTTACCTTGGAACACAGGGATGTTCTTTTTAGCCTGCAGAATTGGTGCATAGTTGAGTTGATTCTGTTTTCTTCACTTGCTCTTCTCTCTTTCTTGCCACCTTTCCAACATACTGGCTAGGTTCTATTAAAGTCATTTGGAATATTTTCAGTCTATTAATTTGGGAAAAAAACCCAACGTAGTATGTATCAGGACTGTCTTATTAAGTTGTCTGGATGATTGATCTTTTACTGATACTTTACATTGTGTGAATGTGAGTACAAAGTTGAGAAATACTGTGGTTAATTGGTGGACTAAATTCAATTAACATGCTCTTCAGTAAATACTTTTTGGCTGCTTTCCTGATGTCAAAAAGAATATTGAGTAATGAAATGGTAATCTTAGTTCCAAGTTATTCAGTAGCCTTGGTGTGCTGCATGCCATTTTATACCCTGCCATATATATGTAAGAATAGGAAAGACTCATTTTGATATTAGAGACTTTCTAATGTCACTCTAGCTTGTTGAAATGGCATTGCCACAATCCCAGAGCTGGGGCAGTTCAGTGCCTTGTAGAGTAACTGCTGCACAGACATGGGACGCAAAGGTCTTTAGGTACCCTGAGAAGCAAACGTGCTGTCCAATATAGTGCATAGAAAATCTTGAATAGCAAGTGAAAAATACCAGCCAACAGAAATACTAGATCAAATTTAGGAAAGTAGTAAAAAAATCTTCCTAGATAAGAAGTTAGAAATTGTGTGTATTGGAGAAAAACATGTGAGTAAAAGCTTGCCTTTTCTTTTTTGTCTTTCCTGCCTTTAAACACTATGTTGTGGTGCATATAATCTGGAAATGATGTTGAGGAAATGAACTACCTGTCTACCTATCAGTTGTATGACTCACTGTAATTGTTCTGCTTGGTTATTTGACTATTCAGAGTTCAACTTTGAGCTGAATCTCTGGCTTCTGTGTTAAAATATTGCAGGCAAACTCGTAAGTTCGCCAGGAAGAAAGGGTCATAAATACTGCAATAAAAAGAGTTTGCATCCATTGGTATCCAGCATAAAATTGTTAGTTACTCTGATGCAAGTTGAATCTTTGCAAGCCAAGCTGATATTATATATTTAAAACTTTTCACTTCTGTCTGTTATAACAGGGACATAAAGCCTGATAATGTTCTTTTGGACATGAATGGCCATATACGTCTGGCAGACTTTGGGTCCTGTCTGAAGATGAGTGAAGATGGCACAGTACGTATGAAGCAAAATTTAATCAGGTCACTGTTAGTGGAACCTTCTAAGTAAGTTGCTGTTCTTAAAGCTATTTGATATTGGCAGCGTGCGTCAGGGAGGTAACAGGCTGTAAGCTTGTTGTCATGCTAAAAATTGAGGGAATTGTATAACTGAACATACTTAAAAAAACATTTTTGACTTCTTCCTCTCCTTGTTTTCCAGGCTGCTACCATTAAAGTTATCCTTTGATACGTGTCTCTGTCTTTCATCTTTTCTCCTACTGGACGTTTGTGTTCTCCTGAGATTTTTATGATCTGTCCAAAACCCCTTTGTTAAAAAAGGATAACAGTTTGATATTATTGATGTGTAGGAATCACAGGTGACCAGGAAACCTAGAAGCCATGACAGACTTAAAGTAATCCAAAATGAGTAGGTAATTAATAGGCAGTTTGTTTTGTAAGCCTTTTAGAAATGGAACTGTAACATTACGGTAATTTGCTATCTTGTGCACCAGATTGAATACACCACTAAAAGCTAAATCACTTGTGGCATGTTTTGGCTCGTTTTGCCTAGTTTAGAGTGTTTCCAGGGGTGCCAGTTCTCCCAAACTACGGCATACAACATCCTTTGCCAGTTTTGGCACAAACTTGGCTCTTAGTGACCTTCTGTAGTCATAAAATGCCTGCCAAGGGTTGACCATACTAAAGTGCAGACTGAATTGGAAGCAGCCATTATAGAATCATAGAATCATAAAATTCTCCAGGCCAGACAGGACCTCCAAAAGGTCATCTAGTCCGACCTCCCCGCAGTCACAGGGACACCCCCANGCTCCAGCCCCTTGATCATCTTCATGGACCTCCTCTGGACCCTCTCCATCAGGTCCATGTCCTTCCTATATTGAGGGCTCCAGACCTGCACACAGTACTCCAGGTGGGGTCTCACCAGAGCAAAGTGGCAGAATCACCTCATTATAGCTGGCTGTGACTCCTGAGGACATACTCCTGGAGATGAGACCTGCCGTGCCACTGCCCCGATGGTCAGGGCTTCCCTGCTGCTTGGGCACAGGCCAGTTCCCTGCCTTACCCCTGTGTTGCATCCAGTTGCACGTTATGCAGTAAGCATTAAACCAACATCTGATGTAATAAAATAGGGGAGTACTTGCCCGAGGACCTTGCTCTGTGATCTTTAAATGAAGCTGTAAACTTGGGCATAGGACTTGAACTCCCTACTTCATCGTTTTTCACTTCAACTTCTGGCAGCCAGTTGCAGTTCTGAAGTATGAACAGACACAAAGGCAAAACATTTTCTCCTGTTGTCTTCCTGCTTTCTCACAATGGGAATGGCTGTTTTGAGTTTCTGCTGTTTTCAGAATAAAATATATATATTAGCTGATTTTACGTAGAGGTGGACTTGAACTTAGTCTTTGTAGTCTTTGTTACTTCCTTAATACTTTCTTCTTTGCTGTGATTTTTATAAATATCTCCCTTTCCCATATCACATCTTGGTGTCTCTGACAGAAGTACTACTGTTTGAGTTGGGAAGTTGCTGAGAGAACCTGAAAACTTACAAGAATTATGTTTATCTTGTTTTTCAGGTACAGTCTTCAGTAGCAGTGGGTACACCTGACTACATCTCTCCGGAGATTCTGCAAGCAATGGAAGATGGAATGGGGAAATACGGGCCTGAATGTGACTGGTGGTCACTGGGTGTCTGCATGTATGAAATGCTGTACGGTGAAACACCCTTTTATGCAGAGTCGTTAGTGGAAACCTATGGGAAGATTATGAATCATGAAGTAAGAGCTGTATTAAACCTTTATGCACTCACTCAGCTTATGTTTACAGGGAAGCTGTTCTTACTTAAAGCTAATTAAGTGATGGTAGTTCTTGGCTTTTTCAGGATGCTTTAGAACTTTATTGTCTAGGTTTGTTGGTTCAGGTTTTAGGAATGTTTGCTTCTCTGAAATCCTTGGTCAAATTCAAATTTCTCTCTTAATGCTGATCTTGTTCTTGTTGGAAAATCTAAGCAAGCATCACAGAATTGAAATTAAAGCCAACTCTTGTGTTAGGCCCATTTAAAATTTCCTCTGGACTGTGCAGCAGAAATGAAATAATGTATTATTTACACAGCTGTGCACATTTGCTGTCATGCTAATAACAGTCCAAAAAGGGGAACAGGCAAGTCACCCAGTGCTGATATGAGCTGCATGAAGAAATGAGGTTGGGGGGATTCCCCGGTGTGGAAGAGGAAACAAAACGTGAACTTGGGCTGCATGAAGAACATGACATCAGGGAGTTCATCCAGGGTCACAGTGGCAGAGAAGTGTTGGAACTTCTGGGTGCATTTTGAACACAAGAGAATAAACAATTCATGGTGTCGTCCTTTCAGGAGCTGTGTTAGGAGGATGTGTTTATGTGTGTATTCATCCCAGGGTGCCGAAAGCTGTTGCGTAGGTTGTAGTGCTGCGTTTTCTTTTCCCCAGGATGAGTGCAGTTTATTGGTGTTTACAATGCTCTGCTCTCACAATGAAGCAATGATGATGGATAAGGCATGAAATCATTGCCAGAGCTGACACCCTTGCTGTGATGAATATTAATCACTCTTTGGCTTTAGTTACTCCAGTGAAGTAGCTGGTTGCAAATGTAATCAGTGTAAGCTATGGCTACCTGGCTGTTGAACTACTTGGGAGGAAATTTGAAGCTGCAGACTTAATTTCATTTCATTTGGACAGACAGTCAATATGAGTGTATGTTTTTCAATTGAAGTTTTAAAGCTTAATTTTAGTTATTCTGGTTTGATCCCTAATGATCTCGTTTTAAACTTGAAAAATTGTATTGTTAAAAGAAATATAGATGCTATTATCTTTTATTGAAAAAAAAAGCACTAAAACAAGCCCAAACCCCCCTTTTTCACTGTGCAGTGGTAGTAGTTAGTAGCAAGCTAAAATACAGAAAAAAAACCCCAATTTTTACCTAGAGTCATTTCAGATATTAGTAGTATTACAATTTTTAGATATTCAGTTTGTTTATGGTACTTGAAGTTTTTGTGAAATGTAGATTGGTAAGAAAAGCAGATATTTTTAACCTATAGATTAGAAAAATGCATCCTTAAATACGAAAAAAAAAGAGTTTTGTAAATAAAAAAGTTGAAATTAATAGAATCTCAAGGAGTGTATCTTCGGGAGATCAGTGAATCTGTGACTAAGAATACCAGTGAAGGTCTGCCTTTATTGTATGATCTTCAGTATACTGTAGTGTGTCAATATTTCTGTATGTCTTTTGGAAAAAGTTTGCATTTTGCAATAGAGTTACCATTAATCTTCCCAATAGAGTTAATTGCAGTTAGTTTCAAATAGATCTGTATAAAAGAAATTGAGAGGTGATTACTTGGTCTTAAGCTGGATTTCAAGGATGCAAAAAATCTGTCACTGGGTGTATTGTGTTGTGCTGTGCCACTGCTCGCTGGAGCTCAAACAGGTTTGCCTATGCATTTCCAGTTTTATTGGTGTAATTTAGCATGTTCTTTTTGAGACTACTGTTGAAAGTTACAGAATGGATTCCTTCTCTAAAAATGTGTCTACGTGTTTTGTTCCCTAGGAACGATTTCAGTTTCCATCCCACGTTACAGATGTCTCTGAAGAAGCAAAAGATCTTATTCAGCGACTTATCTGCAGTAGGGAGCGTAGACTGGGACAAAACGGAATAGAGGATTTCAAGTCTCATGCATTTTTTGAAGGACTTAATTGGGACAACATCCGAAACCTAGAAGCACCTTACATTCCAGAAGTTAGCAGTCCTTCCGACACCTCAAACTTTGATGTAGATGATGATGTATTAAGAAATCCAGTGAGTCTTTGTTTTTAAGTCTTACTAATACAAGTATGCAACCTTGCACTATACAGTAGTTGTGAGAACTTTTTTTTTAAAGTGAGTAATGTGAAAGATGAAAAGTAAGTCATTTCAAATGTGAAAAATTCAAGTTTTTAATATTATTGGCATTTTGAGTTATCAGAAATCATAAGCTGCTGTTCTAAATCCTGGCACTTGCCAAAAGGGGTTGCCGTTACGTGGTCAAAGTTAAAACATGTTTAAGTGGGGAAAAAACCCCTTAGTTGACCTTTTAATTTACCTTTACAAGGATGTATTATTTAGATTTATTCCTTTTCAAAGGTCAAAAAATTCTGTCTTCGGAAGTACACATGTATATTCCCCATGCAGCTTGCAATCACAGCTGTCAACGAGAGAGAGCTCACGTTGCTATTTCTCCACTCTCTTAAGTACCGAGGGGTTGTTTATTTGGAATGGAGACCTCAGTGTTCACCTCCTCCATTACTGTTGTGTAGTACTTTGCGAACTCAGGTCAGGAGGAGCAGAGGGCTTTTGTTTTAATTTGCTCATCAGCTTGTACTCCAAGAAATGAAGAGCCTTTGGCATGCTTTTTGATTATGCATCTAACAGTAACTGGCGTACTAAAATTAACAGCATGCATTTTGGTGCCAGGTCTCTTTTAATTAAGAGCTTGAAATTTAGGGTTTTCTTTTAATGGTTGCATTGTGTTTTGAACGTGTTGAAATGCTGTCCTTCCAAGTGCCTGCTTCAGGAGGCTCCTAAATTCAGGTCATTATATTAAGCGACCTAAACTAAAATAAAGTTCGCCCAGGGACAATGGAAGGCTCTGCTGCCAATTGTGACTTGATATGTGCTAAGGAAAGTCTTTCCATTACTTGTCGTCCTTTAACTGTTGAGGCTAAATCAAATGCCTTTAGCCAGCATGGGTTGTCTTTTGGGTTTTCATGCATTTTGTTTTCATGTAGGAAGTGGTGCCACCAAGTTCTCATACGGGCTTTTCTGGATTGCATTTACCGTTTGTTGGGTTTACATACACAACTGATAGGTAAGCAAAGGATATGCCGTTCACTATTCTTGTTTCTCAAATGCAACTAATTCTAGGAAATTGCCGTTTTTATGAACACGTAGAAAGATTGATGTCCGTAAGTGTACCTATGGCTAAATATTTTCTTTTTTTAATAAGTATCTGAACATGTTTTGATCATGCTTGCAGGATTAGATGCTTCTGTATTCAATAATTAATCGATTTGAAATAGAATGAAGTTAAGGGAATAGATGTTACTTGCTATTGGGTGTAAACATGCTCTTCCTGCAATGAGTGGCTGAGAGCAAGTCTTGTCCATGTCTTGTGTCTGCTAGGAACTGTTCAGAATTAGTTCATTGTTCCAAAGTCCTGCTGGTAACCTAAGTGTGCCCATCTTTGAAATGACCTCCATCTGACAACGGAGATCCCTCATACGTATACTTGTCTCTGATCTTAAGGTTATTCTTCCCTGGTTGTTATTCACTTATTTCCTGTTGGTGGGGTTTGTCACTTCCATGCAGTGCTGTTTCAGAAAGAACCCAGTACACACATCTCATCCTTTGCAGAGTGAAAATCCCGTGGCTTAACTTAAATCCATCTTTGCCACACTTGAAACCAAACTTATGGGTTGTCTCTCAACTCTCAGTGTACTTTCCATCCTGCTTGCTTCACAGGTAGGCAGTAGTAACCTTTGGTGTAGGAAAGTTAACATTTTCAACCATTCAGGCAGTTTGTAAAGTGAGCATCAGCATCATTAAAGCCCTGAACAGAAGTATCTTAATACTACAGAAACACGCATGGTAGCTAGGGAGTAATAACTTCATCTGCCCTGACAGTTGACTCAATAGTAATAATTACTGCACTAATTATTCTTGCAAGTTTAAGGTGCCTGTTTGGTGGAATCCCAGCATGTCGCTGCTGTAGACTGCTGTGAGTATTTATTAAAATGCTCTACCTTACGTATTTGTTTTTAGCTCTTTATCCGATAGAGGCACTTTAAAGAGTGCGATGCAGTCTGACACTGTAACCAAAGATACGGACGTACAGCGTGACTTAAAGAGCACTTCACAAATAGAAGGCTATGAAAAGAAAATAAGGAAATTAGAGCAAGAAAAGCAGGATTTGAACAGAAAACTGCAAGGTTAGTGCTTTATGTTTGTTCGGGTCCTTAGATCTGCTTATCGGGACATATTGTGTATTTGATTGCAAATCTTTTCCTTCCTTTCTTTTTCTGATTTTAAGAATCTACACAGACAGTGCAGAACCTCCAAGGTCCAGTGTGTGTTACAGTAAATACAAGCCGTGATAAGGAGATTAAAAAATTAAATGAAGAAATTGAACGGTTGAAGAACAAATTAACAGGTAAGCCTCCTGCATGGTAATTATAGTAATCCAATTTATTTTGCTGCTCCTAGTAACATTATATACTGTGGTTTTGCAATCATTAGAATAAATGTTCTTGAGGTGCTAAAAAAACAAAAGGTTTTTCAAAGACTCATTCAATATTAAGAGGCATTTCCGTTCTTTCAGATCAGCACTTAACTTTTTCTTCCACTTGCTTGGTCTGATAGCATATACCAGCATGTGGAGTCAGTATGATGGATTGTGTGGATGGGCTCAGTTAAATATTTTGTGTGATGTTTGTTTCCCTAAAGGTCTCAGGAGATTCTGTTCTCTTACTCCTGGCTTTTTTGGGGGGAGTATTGTTTTGGAGGGTTTTTTATTTGGAGGTAGGTGTAAGAGACAATGGTGAGAAAAGACTAGTTGCTCTTTAGTAACGTATGGGGATGGGGAATATATATATTATATAATAATATATATAGTATAATAATAGTTCACATTGGAATATTTCTGAGCTCCTGCTCCCTTTGTGTTTCTGTCTGGTGATGCATTAATTAGGAAGCATTGAGCACTGCAGAAAAACAAATACTGGCGTCTGTCCCGAGAGAAGACTGACTCATCCATATCACTGCAAATCTGTTGCTTGACAATGCTCTTAGTTTATCCTNTGTGGTTTTGCAATCATTAGAATAAATGTTCTTGAGGTGCTAAAAAAACAAAAGGTTTTTCAAAGACTCATTCAATATTAAGAGGCATTTCCGTTCTTTCAGATCAGCACTTAACTTTTTCTTCCACTTGCTTGGTCTGATAGCATATACCAGCATGTGGAGTCAGTATGATGGATTGTGTGGATGGGCTCAGTTAAATATTTTGTGTGATGTTTGTTTCCCTAAAGGTCTCAGGAGATTCTGTTCTCTTACTCCTGGCTTTTTTGGGGGGAGTATTGTTTTGGAGGGTTTTTTATTTGGAGGTAGGTGTAAGAGACAATGGTGAGAAAAGACTAGTTGCTCTTTAGTAACGTATGGGGATGGGGAATATATATATTATATAATAATATATATAGTATAATAATAGTTCACATTGGAATATTTCTGAGCTCCTGCTCCCTTTGTGTTTCTGTCTGGTGATGCATTAATTAGGAAGCATTGAGCACTGCAGAAAAACAAATACTGGCGTCTGTCCCGAGAGAAGACTGACTCATCCATATCACTGCAAATCTGTTGCTTGACAATGCTCTTAGTTTATCCTTACAAACTTCCTGTTAGCATCTAATTTGTAAGTGGGAATCCATGATAAACAAAATGGTACTTTGGAATCCTAATGACTTGGCTGAGAGGTTTATAGGGACCTCTAGCAGCATAAGTGAGTTCAGATGCTGAGTTGCTGATTTCCTGCCCCCACCTCCCCAGCCTCCCTGCAGTTTGGCAATGTAGCCCTTTGTAGGTGCGTGCATTGTAAAAAATCAGCTCAGCTGTCCTACACAGATGATTGTTCCAAAAAAAAAAAGCTGTTCTTGTGTATTCTGGAATTAGATTTGAGTCAAAATAGCTAGATTACGGTGCTACTTCTGCAAATGGTTCAGGTTTATCTAGCTCCTCAGCCGATGATGTCCTGTTTAATATAAAAAGTAGCAGTATGGTCTGATTTAAAAAGAAGTAGCATAGGTTCATGTAGGGTTGGAGGAGGTTTGTGCTGAAGTGAGGAAAGGAATAATACTTTAATCATTACAACAGTGCTTGGGATCTCTAAATACATAGGTCCAATTTCCTGTTCTGCCACAGACATTGGTGGAACTCGAGTGGACCTAGATGATTATTAAGGTCCCTTCCAACTCTAACCATTCTAGCATTCACCATTATTCCTTTAAATAGTCCTTTCCTGTCTTGCTGAACTCAGTGATGACTGACTTTAGCCTTGATTGTCATGTAATGAAAACTGTTTAGGAGAGAAGTTGCTGGAACTGGAATAAGAACAACATAGGTTTATTTCAATATTTTCAAGGGCTAGAAGTTGCAAAACCCATGCTAAGGCTTTTTCACTTAGAGATCACAGTCATTGGGAAAATGTCTGGAATAGGCTGAGAAAATTAAAATTATTTGGAGGTGTCAGCATCCCAAAATTACCTTAAACAATCTAACATGGTGGGAACAGGAAAGAAATTGCTTTTCCAAGCAAAATGATGCCAGTTTGCTGGAGTAATGTTGCCTGCTTTAATGGTATAAATTTGAGACCATTTACCTTTAATGTGTGATCCACAGATATAAGTAAACTGGAAGGACAGCTTGCAGATGCAGTGGCTTTTCGACAGGAGCATGAAGACTCTATACACAAGTTGAAAGGACTAGAAAAACAGTGCAGAGTACTGCGACAAGAAAAGGAGGACCTTCATAAGGTATTGATCCAAAGATAGATATATTTTAAAATGGTTGTGTGAAAGAATTTTAGAACAGTTCTGTTATGAATTCCATTCTAGTGTTTTAAATGTTGCTTTTTTTAAAACTATCCTGAGATGTTAGTGAACCTGTTAATGTCCTTGGTAATACAGCAGTTTTTCCAAAGTAGCACGCTTTCTTTTTTTTGGAAAGTTGATAGACATTTATTTCAGATGCGTTTCTGCTAGATGGAACAAACAGCTAAAGAATGGGTTTAGTTTCATCGTTTTTTCTTCACTCTTTCAATAGAAGTCTGAGAGCAATCAAGAAAATATTTACACTGAAAGTATTGTCAAGCATTGAACAGGCTGCCCAGGGAGGTGGTTGAGTCACCATCCCTGGGGTTTTTAAAAAGATGCGTAGATGGTGGTGCTTAGGGACGTGGTCTGGTGGACCACGGTTGGACTCGATGATTTTAAAGGTCCTATCTAACTTAAATGATTTTATGATTCTTTGATATTATACACAGGAGTTAAACTCAGATCTGTGGCTAGTGATCCGTTCTGTAGATACCAAGAAGTGTGTGTGTGTATATGTATCTATCTGAAGAAGTTAATAGAGCCAAGTCACGGTTCCAGCTTGAGCCCACTTACTCTTTGCAATACCGAAAGATTAACTATTGCTTACGGCTGATGATTACTTTTATGTAATTGCTGCATTTATTTACTGTTGTGTAAATTACACCTTTGATTACTTTGTAAAATTAGCAGTATCTTAGTTTAAGTCAGTAAAATATTTTGCAGTAAATAGAGGTTTGCATATACTCCATACTGCCTTCAATAGTATCAAAAAAACCTACCTGTATTCAGATAACTCATTCTGGAGAAGTCTGGCAGTGCTGTTGTTCACATGACATTTAGATGGACCCAAAATTAATCCATGGGCCTCTGGGTTTCTTGTCCACTAGAATTTAAGAGTCTCGCTTCTGTCTGTCTAACCACTGGTATGGGCTACTTTACCCGTGGGTATGAATAGCAGAGAAGGCAAATCTGCTCCTTCTGGTTTGAACACATGCCTTCAGGAAAGTTAATGAATGTTCCTGCAGTACTCCTCCCAATGGCAAAAATTTTGAGAAGTCTTCTTTGTCAATATATATTTGTTCTGTTGTCTAGTTTTGCTCTTTTTCTTACTTTTTTTATTCTCCGACTCTCAAATGATTTTATATAGACCACTCAATTCGTATTTTAATCTTGTTAGCTTTTGTTAACTACCTGCTGTAAAAAGCTGTTATACTTTCAATTAAAGTATTAGAGCCTTACAATTCATTCTAAGGCATCTTTCTTGGGTTTCTGAACAATTTCACAAGATTTGCTGCGTTGTCTCCATGCTAGTACAGTGTATTTGATGGCTTTCTTCAATGTGCTACCTGCTAAAAGGTTTCTTAAAAAAGGTTACTATTGTGCAGGTGCGTAATGGTAATCTAAAATTAAACTATTTAGAAATGAGGTGGCCTTGTGGAGTCAGATTTATAAGAACACCAGAGGTACTCTTGGAGTTGCCACACTAGAAGCAGAAAAACTGCTGTCTTGGGATGTCACTGCAGCTTCTTAGCCAGAAGAAAAAAAAAATTGTATAAATTAAGAATGAGAAACAATATTTAGATGTTATGTAAGGTGAGTGAGCTTTCAAGTCATTCTTATGCAGGTCCAATTCCTTTCTTCTTGGAAAGACCATATGGAGTTCAAATAAACCTTTTTATTATGTCTTTATTTAAAACAGCAACTTGTAGAAGCCTCAGAGAGATTAAAGATGCAATCCAAAGAGTTGCGGGATGCCCACCAGCAGAGGAAGCTGGCTGTGCAGGAGTTCTCCGAGCTCAGCGAGAGGATGGGAGACTTGCGGTCTCAAAAGCAGAAACTGTCTCGGCAACTCCGCGACAAAGAAGAGGAGGTGGAAATGAGCATGCAGAAAATTGATGCTATGCGACAGGACATGCGTAAATCGGAGAAGATCAGAAAAGAGGTAGTTTGATAAAATAGCTAACAGTAAACATCTTTCAGCTGCTGCTTATTCAGCGTCTCGTATGTGATTATATAGAAAAACTGAGACTGTTGGCGATAATTTACTTTGTCCATCTGTAAGAAATTGCCCCAGCAACTCTTCCATATAACTTTGCAACAGTTCACAAAATAAACCTTGAATTTGTTTCAAAATGTGTCTCAGGAAACGAACTGAGTCTTCTATTTTTGTCTGTACTCAGGCTGATTTTAATCCAGAGTGTAGACTATTTTTGATACACCCAGCTTCTTACTTCTTGTGTTTTGATTCTTACAGACTCTGACTCATAGTCAGCTTGAAACCTAGAAAGCTTAATGTCTTCATCTGCTTCAAGGTTGGAGTATTCTGATGTCATTTTCTTTTTTCAACTGAATTTTTCTATTCAGCTAGATGGAGGAGTAGTGATACAGGCTAAATATGTGGTTTTCCTTCCTCTGTAGTTAGTCATTGTAGAGAATGTCTGCAATATCTTTAAGCAAGTTAATTTCCAATTAGTATTCTAGGCAATTTATAGTTTTGCATAAGATGAATTAGATAACCAGAAAAGGGCATAAGAAACAGCTGCTGTGGTTAATCACTGTGTTTTAATCACTGAAAAATCATAAAATTTTATGTATTCTCTGGGTGAAGTGTAGAAGAGAAACTCGGGAGCTTTATAAAACTTTGCTAGAAAACTTGTAGCAAATTGAAGGGCAGTCTGTGAAAATGTAGTAAGAGATGAAGTTTCTCAGACTTATCTATGAATAAGGAATGGTAGTTAACTGGGAATTAACTGGAAGTTAACTTGAATTATTCAGTTAAATATTTCCATGCAGGTCTATATAATCTCCTGTCTTTGTTCTTACAAATTCTTCTGTCCTCCCCTTCCTAACAGCTGTATCGATCTCTGTTCAGAACACGGTTCATTATCTTGGCCCACAATTCTAAATACAGTCCTTTTATAAAAAACATTGCTAGTTGAATCTGAATGCAGAAAAGCAAATCGTACCCTTCCTGTCATGTTTGAAGGCTGTGCCACTCTTGCTTGAGTTGCAGCAGTTGCCTTAGCTGCCGCTAAATCTAAATTGTCTTTCTGATAAGCTTTCTGAAGTCGGCAAATGGATGATCAAGCTTCTTTTGTTCCATAATTGCAAGGTAAAAGTGTTCAGTGCTTGGATGTGAAGTATTTTGCAATAATTTGGCTCAAAGGTTGGGATTTGTAACCTGCCTTAGTAAATACTGAGGCATTGGAGGTGACCTGTAAATGTGGGAGACTTTCTTCTTTCATGACTGCGATGACTGCCTTATGCCACTTCTTTTTTTTTGGCATTGACAGAAGCTGTGCGGTTATCCCTGCGTGTATTTGGTGTAGTTCATGTCAGTACAAAAAGCCATGCAGTAGTAGTTCTCCTGCGTGACACAGGTGGATGCCTGCATCACTGAAGGCAAAAAAATTATCTTGACATTCTGAGATGACTGTTGCAGTGGTATAATGTAAAACAGAAATAAGGAAAACTTGCCGCTCCTCCTTATGGAGGAAAGGAAATAAACGATAGAGGTAGCACTGTCTCGTGTTGAAATGACCTAGAATTCCTCTCATTACAGCTGGAAGCCCGGCTTGAAGAAGTTGTAGCAGAAGCATCAAAAGAACGCAAGCTTCGTGAGCACAGTGAGACCTTCTCCAAACAACTGGAAAATGAACTGGAAGCTCTAAAGGTTACATGTTTTTTAACAAACGTTTACTCATGGCCCAGGAGCTGCAACAGTTTCGCTTACTCAACCGTTGATAACTGTGGGAGACTTAAAAACCATAGCATTACTAGAAACCTGACCTAAACTGTTCAGATTTATTTGACTTTTTGCTTGAAAGACTTCACTATCTCATTGGACACTAGTGTTTTAAAAACATCCCATTTATATAAATTCCATAATAACGTGGTCTAAATCTGTTGTCTCTGCAACCCATTTGAACCCCGTATTAGGGTTGTATAAGCAGAGCAGTCACTTGTGGGGCTTAATATTTGGAGGCTGGCATAGGCACCTTGTAACAAACTCAGTGCCCAAATAAAATTTTTTCCCAAGTGCCGCAAACTGGGCAATTCTAATTTTAAATAATATTCCCAAAATGTAAAGATCATAGTCTCTTCCTAATGGGTTCTCTTCTTCTGCAGCTGAAGCAGGGAGGCCGGGCAGCAGGTGCCACACAAGAACATCAGCAGGAGCTTTCCAAAATTAAGTCTGAGCTGGAAAAGAAAATCTTATTTTATGAGGAGGAGTTGGTCCGACGAGAAGCCTCCCATGTTTTGGAAGTAAAAAATGTGAAGAAGGAAGTACACGATTCAGAGAGCCACCAGCTTGCACTGCAGAAAGAGATAATGATACTAAAGGATAAATTAGAGAAAACAAAGCGAGAGAGGTAAGCTTTTGGGAATCATTCATTAACTATGGATTTCTTTTCTTGTGTGTCTTGCATTGCACGGGTATTTGTGCAAGTTGCTATTTTGCCGTAACTCTGTTTATTCCTTTTTGAAAATCCCAGTCTGCGATGTTACGGTACAAGTGTTTCTATTTCTTGTCTTTCTCCTTAGGCACAGTGAAATGGAGGAAGCAGTAGGAACAATGAAAGAGAAATATGAGCGTGAAAGATCTATGCTCTTGGAAGATAACAAAAAGCTAACAACAGAAAATGAGAGGGTAATTATTTTAGGAAACACTTTTAAGAAGAATATAATTCTTGCTCCATTACTTTCTGATGTTGAAGTAGTCTGCTTATTGGTCAGAACAGGATCTGTGAATGTTCAGGCAGTATCTGAATAAAACAAATGTCATTTTCGCAGTATAAATATCTGAGATCTGGCTAAATGGTAACTTTAGCATCTCAGTACTGCGCTTTGCGAGATTGATTGCCACAACTCAGAGGATACCACCTTCTGATTTCTTCATGGAGGCTGCCTAGAGATACAAGCATTTACAAAGGCTGCCTGCCTTCCTGACGGATTGCAGTTAAACCTCATTCCTCGTGATGATCTCTACACTTGCTTTTTCTTTTTCTTTCTCTTTGTTTTGGATTGTTTTATGTGAACTGGCAATGTGTTCTTCAATGCTCAGGATTTAGTCTCCAGTTCCACAAAAAAAAGAACCCTTTCCTGGTTTTTGGTCTGCGTAGAACTTCAGATAACTCAGAGTGGCCTCCTTTGTTCAGATTCTGTAGGTGTGTGTAGACATACAAACATGTAAAAAGTCTGAAACTTACCTAAGTCACAAGTGACATTAATTTTTTGTTTCAGCTCTGCTCCTTTGTGGACAAATTAACAGCACAGAACAGACAGCTAGAAGATGAGCTCCAAGACCTAGCAGCCAAGAAGGAGTCTGTTGCTCACTGGGAAGCTCAGATTGCAGAAATTATCCAATGGTATGTGCTGTTTAAAGATCCAGATGGACACTTTCAACTTTTAAAATATTGATTGGCTTTTGTTTTTTTAATGTATAGCTTTCTCTGTGTCTGGGATCAACAAAAGCATGATACTTCTGAATGCTGATGTTTCTCTTCTGCTTTCTAATGTTGCTAAGTGGTAAAGACAAGTGAAATTTTCAGACGTTGTTAAGTTTGAAGGAGAGGGTTTTGATGTCAACTTGCTTCAGTCTCTAAAGTTAAAGTTAAATCGCCCAATTTGGAACATTTTGATAAATTAATTCGGGAAGATGGTCCATGTTAATATAGAGAACCTCTCTAGCTGTATCTAGACAAGCAGCAATACAGCTGCAGGTCAGTTCTACCCTCTGTTACTTGCCGGTTTAGCAAGCTGTGTGTAGGTTACAAGGAGGACTTGAAGGTAGCCCTTACAAAAATTGAGCAAGCAATACACATATCATGTTCCAAACAATAGCAGTGAACCTCTGCAGAACTCTTGCTGATGGTGGAAGGCAAACTTCAGTTTCCCTAGCAACTGCCACAATCAAGAGAATCAGATAAAAATCTAAAACAGGCAATCCAAGATGTATTCAGTTTTCTGTTGCTGGGAGAGTTTTTCCTGCTCTGTCCATTTCTGTATGTCCCTAAATCCACTGCAAACACTCTGAGTATTTGGTGCTATTGACCATGGAACTGTTAAGTAACAGTTTTTTGTAATTGCCCAACAGGGTGAGTGATGAGAAGGATGCCCGTGGCTATCTCCAAGCGTTAGCATCCAAGATGACGGAAGAACTAGAATCCTTGAGAAGCTCCAGTCTGGGGTCACGAACACTGGTAAGAAAACAGCAAGCACTCAGGTTTCCTGGAGGTTTTTACTTTTCAGCTATCTGTTCATAATCAGAATGCTTTTATGATAAATCCCCTGCTCTGCTTTCTAGTTTTTATCTATTGCTTGTGAAATGCATCTAGGTAATCTGATCAGAATTCGGTGATTACAGGGGGAGGCAGTTTCGCACTGTTATCTGCCATCACAAACTGCTTTAAACAGTACAGAGGAGAGAAGCAGCAACAACTTAAACCATTAAAGGGGAGTACAGAAATGTACCTCACCATGTTAGGTGCAAATGAATAATTTTAACTGCTGTTACAGTGAGATAACAAAGTGATTTTTATTTGGTGAACAAGTATTAGCTGGTTTTGATATTGTTACAAACTAGTGACACACTGAGAGTGTGTGGCTTTATTTACATGCAGAACAATCAGACCTCATGCCATAGTTTTCTCACACAGTAGTACCACAAATTCAAAAAAAAAAATCTGCAAAATAGAAGAGCTCTCACAAAAGAACATGGTTTCAAAGACAAAAACACTGTTTTGCCTTGGCAGGTACTAAATACCTGCATAAGGAAAGGGAGAGCTGTTTCCAGCTAGGCACGGAAGCCCACATCCCATCAGCACAGGGTGCCATGCAGAGAATCCATCTGCTGCTGGTTTATGCAGAAAAGAAGCTACTCATCCATTCCAAACCCATGAATAGGAGAGAATGCAAGAAAGTTGTGCCTTCCTATGAGCTAACATCATCAAGAGAGGGTTATAATGGCAAGAGGCTTAATAGGAAGAAAGGTCGAATCAAATGCAGTTGGTATTTTCTTCTTAGCTACGGCCAAAGAACGCTTTCTGTTCTTTATATTACAGCTGCTTTTTTAAGTTCGGCAGAACCAGATCTAAGGCAGTTACTCTTCAACATAAAAAATGCCTCTCATTTTCATGACTGTTGTGTGCAAGTTCGTCTGTGACTAGAGAGGTGTCCATTAAGGAATGCCAAAAATGTAGCCCACACTGAAAATGCCTGGAAAAGCTTGGAATATTAGCTTTGGGGGCAGTAGGGCAGAACTGGATGGTGTAAGCAGAAGCATATAGCAGATGCTACTTAGCAAGTGTAAGAATTGTTTAGGCAAATGTTCTACTTATCTTTACTATCTCAAGACCAGATTATTTTTTTTTTCATGGTTTTCCTACTGCTGGTATGTTTTAGATTAGTATGGTTTACATTACTGACATTTATCTTACGTTTTAAAGTCTAGTCTGTCACTGGACACTGCAAGTTTTATACTCTTTTCTGGACTGCACTATGAAAACTAGTAATTTTCATCAACAGGTTCTCTCCATTTGAGTTCCATGCTTCAGTGATCCAGCATTTTGGTTCCAAGCATATTGTGTTAGTGGTTTAACCAATGTAAAAGTTGCTCATTACTTCCATTTTTGGGTAACAAAGTCTTGACTATCGACAGATTTTGATGCAGTAGGTATACTGTCCGTAACTAATTAAAAGAGCGTTCTCTGTACTGGCATCAAAGCTGTTGTATGTCTCTGAACAAGAACAGAAAGCTCTTTAGACAGTTGATATTCATATTCGGTAACTTCCTGCAACAGGATCCACTGTGGAAAGTGCGGCGCAGTCAGAAGTTGGACATGTCAGCTAGGCTGGAGTTACAGTCTGCCCTCGATGCAGAAATTCGTGCCAAACAACTAGTTCAAGAAGAGCTACGGAAAGTTAAAGATGCAAACATATCTTTCGAAAGGTAATGAGGGCTTTGGTTCTGTTTGGGTTTTAGTGTACTGCTCTAAACTGCTGATTAGAAAAGTAACAAATTTCTTGAAATCCTTTGTGCCTGGGATATTGGGCTGCCAGAAAAATCCCCATCCTACAGACTACACGTAGTCAAATGGGAGCTGTGAAATATTCTTCAGTAAACATTTCACTGCTGTGACGAGCTTGTTACTAAGATACAGATCTTGGGCACCTGAGGGGGGAAAAAAAGCCTAAGACAAACCAAATTCACTACCTTTTCTTACACTAAGTGGAAAGAAGACGTATTCATGGGAATTAAAAGCCAAACTACTATTGGAGTAATTTTGTTTGGCAGGTATCTGAAATGATAGTAGGAGTCTCAAGTAAAGTTTTCACTGTGTAGAAGTAGTGAGGTGCCTATTCAGGGGGAAAAATAAAATTAATTAGCCTAAAGAAAAAAAAATATTTTAAAAAACCTCCACCACTCCTCAAAAAAAACCACAAACAAACCAGCATTTTCCAATACTCTGAGATGTATGACCAGAAATGAACGAGCCTGTGCACAGACATTCCTGCCTTTGAGGTATTTCAGACTGCATTTTGATCATATTGTATTGCTTTAGTAAATTGAAGGAATCGGAAGCAAAAAATAGGGAACTGTTGGAAGAGATGGAAGCTTTGAAGAAAAAACTGGAAGAAAAATACAGAACAGATTCAGGTAATCAAAGTTACTGTGTTTTAACAGACTTCTAACACCACCTACGATGTTGCCTTTCAGCTAAACCTGTTCTTCTTTGGGTTTTAGGTCTCAAACTTCCAGACTTTCAAGATTCCATTTTTGAATATTTCAACACCTCTCCTCTTGCACGTGATCTGACCTTCAGAGTGAGTTATTGCATAGAGTAACTGTAAAAATGTGATAAGTGAATTACAGATTTATTACCTATAAGTAGCACCTGGGCACTACATGGCCCTTTTGGATCTGGCACATCAAGTTAGTGTGACACAGAATTGGATGCCCAGTAGATGTCAGATTGCTTGGCATTTTGTAAAGAAGCTGGCACCTTTGGGAAGTATTCCCAGAAGCTCACATTTAATTATTTCCCATTCTGGCTTCTTTGTTTAGGTTAATCTCAAACGTTTGGCTAAATAATACATATTCAGGGGGTTTTGGAAAAGGCTGGCACACCCTGTTACAAATGAGGATTAAATGCTTTGCAGTTGGAGGATGCTGATTAATACAAGGAAAAGGATTCACACAGTTCAAGGAGTGTTTAAAGAGATATGTAAAATTGTTGGCTCCAGATCTTAATGGAGTGGTTAGAGCAGAAGGAACTGGGAAGAGAATCAGAGAACCCACAGATGTTGGTATAATAAGTTTATCATGACACACCCTCTGATCCTTAGAAAACTAATCATACAAATCACAGCTCCAAGTGGGCGTTTCACTTTAAAAGGTTTGTGCACTCCCTGAGGAAGCAGCTGTTAGATGCAACACTGAATCTCATTTCCTTACTTCATGAACTCTTGATCCCTGAGGATTTTCTGGGATGTTTTTTTGCAAAACACATAGACAGTTTAGGATCAAACTGAGAGTTTGAACTGGAAAGAATAATCTGTTATGTTTATGGAGCTGAAATAAAGGGGCTCAGGTTAAAACCTTCTAAGTCTGGTTAGATTTTAGATCTGAAATGTGTACTCTTTTTTTTTTTCCTTCCCCTTTTTTTCCCTTCAAATTGTCACTGTTGCTAAAAAGGAAGCCAATGGACATGCTGTAATATCTGCATACACTTTGTGTATGTGCTGTTCCCAGTCACAAAATGTTTCTCTGGCTTTCTTTCTGAAGCTGCAAGATGTGCTATATAGGTGAGGTGGAGGGAAGAGAGAGAAACTACTATCTGAATAATAATTTTTATCTACTGACCTTGATATTTTAAAACATTGCTTTAAAAAGTACCAGATGTACTTAATACAGTAACACATAGAATAACTAATAAAGCTTCCATTCTACAGATCTTGCAATATGTATGTAGTCACTATGGAAATACCGGTGACATTTTCTGATGAACTAGATTAAAATTGCTGATACTGTACTTAATGAGTTCCAATAACAATTTTTTTCACATTTACTTAAAGATAGTCCATGTTATCTGCGGTGGGTTAATTTAGTCTGAATAAATATCATTTGCCCATATGAAACATTTTATTTAGCTAGCCTATTAGTATTCTATCTGAAGTTTTCCTGTGGGTGATAAGTGATCGTTTTTATCCCTCATATCCATTACAACAAAGGATTCTGTTTCTTCTTCGTCTACATCTTCTCTGCTAGCGTTTTGGGAAGAAGTAAGTTTTTGCTAGTAGTTTTGTGTCCTTCTATGTTGTGACCTGTCATAGTAAAAATGGCCTTCTAAAACTAGATATTTTGCATCCTTAACTTCTCTATAACTTAATCCACTAAATAGAGCTAGTTTAGTTTCTTTTAATACCTCTTTACAGGCTCACTATTTTATATTTTGACTATCTCTGTGGCTAAAGCTGAATGACACGTAGCTTTTTTAAATAGTTCGTGTTGCATAATGGTACAATTTGATCTTAAACAGCCCAGCCCTACCAATCAGTTCATAACAACAAAAAAAAATAACAAGTCTCTGAACATATTTAGTGAGCTAACTGAACCGAGCCATCTTCCTGTCTAAAGTGGCTGGGAAGTGAGTGATTCATTACTTGTTGCCTTTAGTGCTAATTACATCATTGATGTGAAGTCTAATCTGATGTATGTTAATCATGATTTTCATGACGTCTTCTGAGTACAGCAATACAGTCTCCTGCTTCCACACCCAGCTCCTCTAGCTCTGCAATTGTAGCATACTTCCCCCTTGTGCTGGCAATTAGTAGCTGCTAATTTAAGTGTGGAGTTAATAGAAGGCTTCTGATGGATGCTAGTCTTAAATATTAGTGAAATATAAGACAGTGTGATTAAGCAGACGTGATTCTTTTGATGACGGGGGCCAACTGTTTTAAACAACTTTTTAAAAGATTGCGTAGTACTACCTTCAAGTTTTTTGTTGGGGCAGAATTGTTGGCTGCTGTGTGCTAGAAAAATCCCGGTGTAGTAAGCTACCGTGAGAAATAAGCTGGTTTATGGATGATTGCCAGGCTTCTCAAACATCACTGCG
The DNA here is from genome assembly GCA_013398155.1 of Pedionomus torquatus. Classification (NCBI taxonomy): domain Eukaryota; kingdom Metazoa; phylum Chordata; class Aves; order Charadriiformes; family Pedionomidae; genus Pedionomus; species Pedionomus torquatus. The sequence goes on along the minus strand of VZRU01017584.1, from coordinate 288,361 downwards.
TACCTGCATGCAAGAGATTAGACACAGCCTCGCTGGGAGGAGAAGGCTGTTACAGCATTTACGGTGCCTACTACGAGGTTTTGCATTTCAGTTCTTCCAGATTTACAGCTTTTCCATCAGGTGGCAGGGTTTGTTGTGAGGAAAGATTTTTTTTTTTTTTTTTTTTTTTTTTTCAGACTGGAAAGGTGTTAGGGGTGTGTGTGTGTGTACCACATATAGAAATCAGCACTGGTTTTGTCTTGTTTCCATTGTGTTGACGTGAGAACGCTTGGTCAGATCTATGGTATCTAACGTAACGTGTTTGCTGTCACTTTTGCAGACCAGTTCCATTAGTGAGCAGGAAACTCAGGGTCCCAAGTCAGAAGTTTCACCGTCTACTTCAGTTGTAACTGCAGAGCAACAACAAGAAGTAAGAGAGCCGTTATTTTGTCCTGAAGAGTATTTTACTACAAAGTCTCTCTGTCTTGTTCATGATAAATACGTACGGCAGCGTTCACTGTGAAGGAGCGGGACTGGATGCTGCTTATTTGCAATGTGTTGGTGTTAATTGCACCTGCTCTGAGGACAGTTGCAAATGAAAGCTTTTTGCTGGCTCTGTGTATGTTGGTGTACCTCATTTTCATATGTTTTCTGTATTGCTGCTTGTTTGTTAGTGTGCAGGCTTTCCTGTGAGTGCTTTAAAACACGGTCTCTTTCTGTAAAATCAGAATGGCAATGTTTATGGTGATTAAATTTTTGATAATTTTCAAAAAAGAAAAAAATAATAATAATCAGAAAACAATAAGCTTTACCACCCCGATCTTGAAACAAATTCTTGAAGCCTCATTTTGCTCAATTACAGTTTTTTGTGATTCAGGAACCAATTCGGCTTCAGAGGATGCCTGCTGCTCCTTCCCCCACCATTCAATCCATTTCTCTAGCTGTACCAAAGGTAGGGGGACTGTGCTAACCTTATTCTAAAGAACAAAGGAAAAAAAAATATCATTTATGAATTAGCCCTCCATGTTTGTTCTTGTCCTGTTTGGGTTTGTCATGTGTTTCTTTGTTAGGTCTCTGTTTTTAACCAAATGTTTCCAAAGCTGATGGGGTTTGATTTGTCAGAAGGGATGACAAAAAGTAGTTGGTTGTAAGCTTGGGTTTGAGTGTCTTATGCAGTTGGAAATAAAACTTGCAGCACCTTTTACAAGCTGCACTTAACTTCAAAGAAGCCCAGGTTTCATAATGTACACTCTGATGTCCTTGGAGGGTGGTGAAGGGAGATGCTTGCATTACGTAGAAAGTGAAAAGAGATTTATTTTTTTTATCCTGAATGTATCTTTCAGCCTAAAGCTCACCAGCTCAACATCAAGTCATTCACAAGCCCTACTCAGTGTAGTCACTGCACCTCTCTTATGGTGGGATTAGTTCGACAAGGTTATGCCTGTGACGGTGAGTCAGTTAAACTGTTTATCTTTTCAGCAAGTACCTGAAAAAATCATCTCAAAACACTAATGTATTTGAAGGCAACTATTTATTTGGGGAGGGAATGAAAGAGAGGGGTGGCTGCCACTGAATTATTTGTTCTTTTGCATCATCATTATTCAAAGAATTAATATAAGCCCTCACGGTTGTCTTTCATATTGCTAATTAATTCTGCTACCACTAGTGCTGTTATAGTGTGAGCTGGACAAGGGGGAAGGGAAAGCACAACTGTTTTGGGTTTCTGAAGTGGAGAAGACTATGGGAAGGCTCTGGTAACATGAATCTGAGTTTGTTTTTTGCTGTCCTGATCATAACCCCTGTATGTTGGGAGGACCATTTGCTAGGTTTTTTTGGCCTGTAGCTTGTCTTACCATCCATTAGTTTTTATTTTAAACACTTTTGCCAATTGACTTCCATGTTTGAGTATATGGAGGTATTTTTATTTGAAAATATTTATGTGTGTCTTAATTAGACACATGAACTCGGTAAGTAGTCCACAAATCTTTTGAAGACACTACCATATAAATAACCTTACTGTATTTCTGTGCCTAGCTCAGTTCTTGCTAGCGACACCCTCTCCACTGACACCTTCAGTATCATATTCAGATTGCCTCATTTGCCCTTCAGGGCTTTTTTTCCTGGCAGATCTGGTGGCAGTTTTTCCCCAGGAGCACCTATTGCTCTGCCAGCGCTTGCCCTGAGGCTGCCTTTTGTCTCCTGGTGCTGACAGTTCTGAACTCCTGGTTTGCATCTCTTCCTGCAAGTTTGAAACAGTCTTTTTCCCTTGATGTACCTATCAACTTTCCTTTTTTTTTCCTCATGTATTTTGATTAAGCCATGCATCATTAGTTTTCCAGTTTGCCTTTTCTACTCCAGGTTTTGATAGCTGCAGACAAAAACAGAATCATATTGACATGTGAATGGAGTTGAATCCAGTAGAACAAAACTTTGCCATTTTCCACTCCCAGTCACTTGCTTTTTCCAGTTCCTCCTCTTTTTAATACTGGAGACTATGGTAAAATACAACCGTGCTTCCAGAGGCCTGTGGAACTGACTGTGTCCTGTGGGTTTTCCCTGTTCTGCAGCTGATACACCTTCATATGCACAATCCCAAATAATTGATGCTGAATGTATTATCTGGTCTCGGAGAGCACCTACAGCACTTTGCATGCATGACTTTTTGGTAGCCCCTGTCCTCCTGGGACCCTGCTCTGGGCTGCCCTCTCTCTTGGGTGGTTCCCCTGGGCATGATAAGGCTGAGGTTTGTAGCCCAGTCTGTGGCTCTAGCAGAAGCAGGCTGTTTTCAGGTCTTCTGTAATCCTTTGACCCTTCATCATTTTGAGGCTAAATGTGCGTAGGGTGGCTGCCAGGTGCCCACTTCTGAGAATATGGTTAGGAAGAAGCGGTGCCGTGCCACTCTGCCACTGCCTTCCCAAGCCTACTGGTAGAAGCAGGGCAGCTGGGACAAACCAAGCAAAACCTCTGTTGGAAAGATCTGGCCCATAAACTGTGGGTTGGATGCCTCAATATAACATGGTAATTCATTCCACAGTTTGTGTAGGCTCCCTCACGTCAACTGGCCTATATTCCGAGTTTTTTTTCTGTGTAGTGCTTCTGTATGAAGTGCTCTATAGACAGGAGACCTAGACACCTCTATCCCTTGCTGGGGCAGCACAAAGTGGTATAAATGGTAAGAAAGGATTCAACGATTAGTGTAGATGTTTACTCCTTATTTGAACTCCAAGATACATATATGCCCCTTTTGCTACACAGTGTTTCAGTCCTTGATTCCTGGTTTGTACTTATTATGCCTGTGTTAAGCCCTTTCTATTTTATTGATCGGTTTAGTTTTACTTTTATCTTTGCAGTTTTCTTTCATACCAGAATCAAATTAAACACCTGCTATATTTATCTTGTCTCCTATCACTGCCCCATAATTTTTTTTTCCTCCTTTTTAAAGACTTTTTCTCTTCTGTGACTGGGTTAGTTGCTGCTTAACACCAGTGAGGCTGACCAGCTCCTTTTTCTTCTGGAAAATGCTTTCATAAGCTGCCTTGAAATGTGCACTCAGTTCTGGAAGCAATAGGCTTAAAAGAGAAAATAAAAGCTCTTTGGAGGGTCTCATACAATATCTAGGTGTGTTCACTGCTTTGGCATAGCGGGCTGTTGCCGTGTTTGACTGCCAGTTTCAGTGTGGTTAATTAATTTGCTGAGCGTAAGGCTGGACTACGTTAATCTCCTGTTACAATTGACTCATACACGCATTTCACTGTGAATTTTCTCTTTTGTACTTAGTGTGTTCATTTGCATGCCATGTTTCCTGCAAGGATAGCGCGCCTCAGGTCTGCCCCATACCCCCTGAGCAAGCCAAAAGGCCTCTTGGAGTAGATGTGCAAAGAGGAATAGGAACCGCCTATAAAGGTTATGTCAAGGTAATAGGCTTTTGTTCTTGGACAAGAGAAGAATATTAAACTTCACTTAACAGCTGTGCAGCTTGGAACCTCTAAGTATGTTTAAACAGATCTCCTAAACTGTGCTAAAGCCTTAAGGCTTTGTGTGCCACCTCTGTAACTTATTTAACCTTCATTGCTTTAGATGTGGGAGAAACGGTTGGTTTTACTACAAGAACTAAAGGTTAGTAGATGAGAAGCTACAGTGCTTGTAAGCAGCAAGGGGGGGTGGAAAAAAGCATGCTTTAAGGAAGAATTTCTGTCCTTGATATAAGGGTAATATAAAAGTTAAACCGTCCTACCGTTTTGGCATTTATGAAATATATACAAGCCCCATGGTTTGTCCTGATAGTACCTGACATATTTATTAAACTGTAACAGGGAACGATTGAACTTAAGGGAGGAAAAAATGATTGCTTGATTACTTGACATTTTTCACTCTGTTTTGAAGGGCAAGTAGAATGTAATTCTAATTCCGTTGATCTAAGTATAAGCTTTTCTAAATGTCCGTGCTTTCTTATGCCTACTGCATGTGCTTACATTTAATAAGCAATCAGTTATTTATACGCAGGTCCCAAAGCCTACAGGAGTTAAGAAAGGGTGGCAGAGGGCTTATGCAGTTGTCTGTGACTGTAAACTCTTCTTGTATGATGTGCCTGAAGGAAAATCCACCCAGCCTGGAGTTGTTGCAAGTCAAGTCTTGGATCTCAGGTTTGTATCATTATGACGGAGTAGAAATCCTCTGTTATTTTTTCCTAACAGGAATATCTATTTATAGCGCACAAGAAACTTTTAAGATCGTGAGAGCTCTGGTCTGAGAAGAGCTGTGTGTTCTGTACGTAGACTGTAGCTAAGTTTAGGCTGAATGAGTTGGCTCAATGAGTCACTGAAGTGACTTTATAGTCACTTACACTGCAGTCACTGATATTTACAGTGGTAGCGTGCTTCTTCCTAGAATTCCACGGGCACACATGCAAAGCAAGGAGAATTTGGTAGATTGTTTTTTCCTCTGCGCTCTGACTTTGACATTGAATCACAGTTCATCCCAGAGCCAGTAACTTCAGGAACATCAGAAAAAAAGTATGTACTCTTCAGAAAAGCACCAGCTAATTTACAGTTGCACATAGCTCTGACCCTGCCTTCTCACAGGAGTTGTTTTCTCACGGTGAACCATTTGAGCCACTGAACACTGTCTACAAGCGATCTGAGACTTACATTGATGAGGGTAACCAAGAAGATTTCTTTATTTCAATTTTTGGAAGTACCAAAAAAGTGTAATACTTGTTAATGGTACAGTGCCTCCTATCTCTGCCAAATATAAAGCTTGCAATCACAAGCACCTTGATTTATGTTTTTTTCCAGACAGTAGCAGTACTGTGGGATTGCACTGGTACTGCTGTTCTGTTCACACGTTTATTCACTGAGAGCCATCTCTATTCAGCTCTCCGACATGCTGGCAGTGGGAGCAGAAGCCTGGAAGTATTGCAAATAACAGCGTTGACATCAGTACATTGCTTGAAGCAACTCAGCCAGATATTATACCAACTGTCCCATGCTTTATCTGCTTATTTTATCTGCCTCTGAGTCTGTCTTCTGAGGATTCTTAGATGTTTTAGTAGACGTTAACCACCACAGCTATGACTTCTAGCATGGGCAAGTTTCAGGCATTAGTGTCATCTTAACACTAAAATTGGCAATTATGGTGATGAACGTGGTCAAATTCAGTTTAAAAGGGCTTGTGTAGACAAGCCCTCTGAGGCGGAGCACTCCAAAATGCAAAAGTTGTTCTGATGTCTGTTTATTTTACTGTAATAGAGAATAAGATCTAGCTGTTTTGAAAACCCTTATTTGAATCCCACAAACTATAATTATGCTGCCAAGAGCTTTTTATGTGATTTTTCTTTTTTTCCAAAGGCCCCTCTCTTGCTACACATTGAGGTATGAATTATTCATTTCTAATGTGTCTGCTGGGCTGGAAGAGCAATATTCTTACTGCTAATTGTAGAATAGGTGTGGTTGGTAAACCAAAACTACATAAAGCCACCCCACTTACCTTCAGGTGTACTGAGTTACACGTACTGAGTGTTGTAAAAACATAACTAAAGCTTGTGAGTTGTCTGAGTCAAGGATGGTTAGAGCATATTTTCAAAGCAGTGGTGGCAGTTGTGACCTCTGTGTGGTATTAGGAGATTGCAGCCTAATGAAACAGTTGTGTTATCGATTACATTTTGCTGAATAATGTTACCGTGTGCAGGTGTGTGATTCTCTTGCTCTCTTTCTTACCAGAGATGAAGATTTTTGTGTGAGCTCTGTCCTAGCATCGGATGTAATACATGCAACTCGTAAAGACATCCCCTGCATATTCAGGGTATGGTTACCAATTTGCTCTTAAAGAAAATACAGATTAAATAGCAATGTTTTGATTTGATAGCAAAGTACATTATCTGAAGTTAATGTTTATTAAGTTGTACAGAAATAGAATTTACAGGGCATGCTCAAATGCGTAGAAGAACAATATGATACTCCTCTTGTAACTGAATTGTAATGAACAAAGTTCTTTTCATGGAATCTTGGAATTGTTAAAGTTGGAAGGGACCTCTAGAGATCATCTAGTCCAACTCCTCTGCTAAAGCAAGATTGCCCAGAGCACAGCACTCAGAACAGCACCCAGGAGGGTCTTGAAGGTCTCCAGAGAAGGGGGAATCCACTCCCTCCCTGGGCAGCCTGTTCCAGGGCTCTGGCACCTTCACCAGAAAGAAGTTTTTCCGTATATTTGAATGGAACTTCCTATGTTCCATCTTATGGCTGTTGCCCCTCGTCCTGTCACTGGGAACCACTGAAAAGAGTGTTTCCATCCTCCTTCAACCCACCCTTCAGATACGTATCATTACTAAGGTCTTCCCTCAGCCTTCTCTTCTCTAGGCCTCAACCTCTCTCTTCTATTTGCTGCTGCCTTGTATACGAAGTTTGAATTTTTTTATTTTCTTGATCATCAGTTCAGTGTATTTTTGTCTCCTCTTCCATTGCTATTACAGAACCTGGTTTTTCTTTCTTAGCTTTGGAGGAGTCTTGCTTTAGGAACAGATGCTGTAACAGTGTCAGGGGAAGCTGGCTTGTGCTCATCTCTGATCTTCAGTCATTTAGAATCCAATCAGTGGAACATAGAGCTGACAGTCACACACAGTTCCTTTAGTTTACTACTACTTCTACCTGTGTTTTCCTTTTACTTTTTTTTTAATTGTTTTGGACTTGGCCTGCTCTCTTCTCAAATTAGCAAATGTGGAATACTATGGGAAAGGACTTCTGAGGAGAGAAAAGCTATGCAGAAAGGTGGTTGATTCTTTTGAGTGTCAGGCATCGATACAGTTTAGCCTGCCTGACTTGCTGCTCTAATTTCTGCCTGCAGTTTTTAACTGAAAGGGTATCTAAGAAAAAAAAATCCAAAACCTTTTGTCAAATATCGCCATGTAATGATACTTGTGTGGACAGACATGTCAAAATGTCTCCACAGTTTGATTAGATTATCCCCTACTAAAGAGATCTGATGAATTAACTGGAAGCCTGGTGTGTGAGTATATCCATTTAGATAACCCTGGTGACAGAGACCAGACAAGATGCTGCCAAAGTCCACCTCTTCGCTCAGTTTTATGTCCTCTTTCTAAAGAAGGAATTTCTAAAACTGGAATGCATCATACCTGATGCAGGAGAGTCTACTTTCTTAATTGCATTTAATTCTGTATTTGCATCTTGATGCCATAATGACATAGAGCAACTTCTACACAACAGTTAAAGCTGTTACTTTACATCATCTGGGTTAAAACGTCCTTCTTTCATATGTGTTATTTCACATGATGGTATCAGTGGCCCATAGAAGACAGGTTTTCATCGCTTTTGCATCTTCCACCAGTGGAAAGCAGTACCAGAATGCTGCCAAACACTAAAATGTTGCCACCTCTGTCCCTCCATGAAATTAAGAAAAGGAAGATGTCTCAGACTCCAACATCTCTCCTTGGTAACCAGTTTTTAAAGCTGGATGTTAGACTGTCCTGGCTTTGATGCATCTTTAATAATAGTGTAGGAGTGTCTGTAGCGATATCCTTCCACAACTTAGCAGTTTGAGTTGAGAAGCCTTGAGTTTCATGGCAAGTACTGGATTTTTGTATGATGAATAAAGCTAGATATTTTATGACCAACTTCTCCCATTTTTTTCCGCATCTGACTGCATGTAAGATGTCATCTTCAAAAGACTGAGGAGTGGTGGTGCTTCAAATGGAAACAATAGCTGAAGCCTGGTTTTCTTTCAAGTTTCAAATTGAGAAATACTACCCATTATGCCTCCATCCATCTATAAAATATTTATGCCTAGTTACAGTTTAGACGTGAACAAAGCTTGATGCAAGGTACCAAGGGCTATGAGGAATTGCAGACTACTCAGTTCTTTTTCAACTGCTCTTCACTTTCATCTTACTTCTGGGATTAGGTCTTTGACATCCTGTTGTCCCAAGTTTACTTTCAGATGTATTTTATCTTTAAGACAAATGTTATTGCTAAATTCAGTCTTTCAGGAAGTGTATGTTGCATCATGCATCTTTATAGTGATTTTCTTCTCAAAGTATATAGGCTGAAGGTGTGTTAATCAATGTATGAATAGTTACAGCCTTCAGTTTTGCACTTTGCACCTTTTGCTGCTTTTTTCCCATTTAACTCTCATTAAAAGAGTTACAAAGTCTCTAAAAGTCTGTTGTGAGTGCTGGCACTGCCTAATGACCTGTTCGTCTAAAAGCGTAGCTTCCATCATCTCACAGATTCTTCAATCTCTTCGTACAGGACACAAAATTAATATTAAGAATGAGTAAGTGCATACTTTGGGCAACAGAAACTTCCTGGCTACTCATTCTGCTTTGAGATCTATAGGATGATTTACCTGAAAATTAAGTGAAGCCATAGTGATTTTCTTTTAACATGGGAGATGGGAGAATGCAGTACTTTAGTCCCAAAACGTTCCTTTCCTCCAGAGCTTTTGATGGAGATGTGATGTGCTGTTCCCTCTGGACAAATACTTTGAAAATTCAGTTGCAAAATCAAAAGCTGGAACTGATCATAGCAATGCCATTGGGTTTAAATGCATCTAATTCAGAAAGCATGTATGTAATTTTCCATAAGTTATTCAAAGATCGGGGCAGGGTGGGGGAGGATCAGGAGAAATTATGGCATGCTACTGAAATTCCAGATCAGAGCAAGAAGGACCCTTTTACTGCCTTGTAGGAAAGGAATTTAGTGTTTCTTGCCCTTATTTTAGGATTCAGAATGATTAAGCAAGATTGAGTGTTTTTAAACAAAACTGCTGAGGCTTGTACATTTTTTCAAAGCGCTGTGGCTGTATTAGCTGTCTGCGGCGTCGCGTACCCCTCAGGTACATCATCGCATTGTTATGAAATAAAGTCTTCTGCTTGTGCAGCTCTGTGAAGTGTATCACGCTGACAAAAAGGGCTTTTATTACTCTTATTAATTCCCCTTTCTCTGTCTGTTAAAAGGTGACGGCTTCTCTCTTAGGTTTGCCTTCAAAGTCTTGTTCTCTACTGATCCTGACGGAAAACGAGAATGAGAAGAGAAAGTGGGTTGGAATCCTAGAAGGGCTGCAGTCCATCCTTCACAAAAACAGACTGAAAAACCAGGTTGTGCATATTCCACAAGAAGCCTATGACAGTACACTGCCTCTTATTAAAGCAAGTTTAGCTGCTGCTATTGTAGGTATGTTTGTTTTAATTTTTATAAGTGTCTGAGAGGTGTTGGAGCTTTTAGATGGGTTTCTGTAATGAGGGCACCGACACCTTGAAATAAATTCCTCAGCTGAATTCCTTCATAGGAATTAAATAATGGAGGGGGGGGAAATGCTAATCTTGAATCGATACTCAGATTTCTTCAGAGTAAGTAATACTGTTTAGTTGTTTAACAGGTTGTTTCAGCAATATGCTGTATATCTTGTATAGCATCCTTTTGACAGACTGCAGGAACTTAAGCAAAATTGATGTGCTCTCAGAAATCTGTTTGTCTAGAATTTTTTCCAGCTGTTCAAAGCAAACAGTCTGTTTTAAAGACGAGGGTAAGTACAGCTGAATTAATAGCCTTTTTTTTTTCTTTCTTTTTTTTTATCCTCCCTGGTTTAGATCGAGATAGAATAGCAATTGGTTCAGAAGAAGGACTGTATGTGATAGAGGTGACCCGTGACGGTAAGTTAGGCCATAATGCATGCAGTAATTACATACGCAGTATGAGCTCCATAATTTCTAGTGCTGTTAGAATATAGGTTACACAACAGCCCTTCATGTAAAGTAAGTATTAAGCACTCAGTTAATTGATGAGAAGGAAAAGTGAATGTGAGATATAAAAACTAACTTGGTCATTATCATTACAGTCATTCAGTTGACTGACTAAAATTAAAGGGATGGGTTACCAGGCATATTCCTACATATTCTCACCTTAACTGTGGGTTCCCACAGCAGGTAGCAAAATGCTTTGGCACGCAGAGCACACGCAGCACACACAGCAGCAGTTGGTGCACAGTGAATTATCAGGCAATTGCTAAACAGAACTTGAATGAGAAAAACTTGACACAGGAGTAGGCTTATCATAGAATCATAGAATGGTTAGAGTCGGAAGGGACCTCAAAGATTATCAAGTTCCAATCCCCCTGCCCTGGGCAGGGACACCTCCCACCAGACCAGGTTGCTCAAAGCCCCATCCAGCCTGGCCTTGAACACCTCAAGGATGTTGCATCCATAGCTGATGAGGGATGAGGCATCCGCAGCTTCTCTGGGCAACCTGTTCCTGTTTGGCTTGCACCAAACCTGTACCATCAGAGGACTTAAACTGCCATGAATTAGAAGATAGACAGTCAGTGCAAGCAGCACAAGAGTTTGTAGACTGCATTAAAGCTACCGTGTATCATTGTCCATTTCTTCCAGAAATTTGACAGCCACTCACTGTCTGTTTCAGACCGATGATGACCAGAGCAAATGCCTTGCTTGCCCTTTTCCATTATCTCTTTATTTTCCTGACCCTGTGCTTCCTCCGGAACCCGCTTTTTCCTGTCTGTTCTTAATACTCTCTGCCCTCTGCTTTGGGAAAAGTGGGATCAGGCTAGCCTGTTCTTTCTGAAGACTTAATGTGTCCATTCCAGACATTCACACGGAGCCTGCTGCGGTTATCACAGCAAAGTGTGTGCTGCGGTGTCACTGGGCAGCACAGGCACATCCCTGGATGGCTGAATTATTAGGCATCACAGCTAGGGCATAAGGGAAGTGACCTGATCTACTGGGCACAAATAGAAATAACAGCAGGAAACATGGAGGGGGAGAAAGTGTGGAGGCCAAAAGGATTGCTAGCACAGGGGCATGGGGATTGTCTGGGGTCAATCCATACAAAATGCAAGTTTAAACATGGAAAACCCAAGAATAAGTCTGGCTTATTGTGCCATCTGCTTCAAAAATAAGATACATTTATTTTGAAGAAAGAAATGAATAAAAAAGCAAAACAACTAGTTGAGTAAAACTAGTTAGAAATTAATTAATATATTTCTAAGAAGCAGGGCAGATTTAAACTACAATAATCTACTACTATCCCCTTCCAAGTTACCATAAGAAATATTAGTTATTTCTTTCTCTTTGACTTCAAAAGTGCCAAACTTATCTTGTGAAATCCACGCTGTCTTATAATTCCTGAGGCACTTTAAACTTGGACAACACTAAATCCATGCCTTTTTGTGGTATAAGAGCTAACAGCCTGTCTGATAGGGTTTCTAACAAAATGCCTTCATCTGCATGTGTAACCTCTGAGCTTAAGTTGTTCTTGTGTCTTCAACTATCTGGAAGTTGAGGTCAGTGGTACAGATTTGTAAAATTAAAAGGTGCCTGGGTCCCTATTCCCATTTCAGAAAAATTACTGGGACACTCTTGAAGTACCCATTTTGACCATTTTTAGTAATTTTCATTCAAACTTCAAAAAAGAAATCTTTAAATTTAGACTTGATGGAAGGATTTGAGTTTTGTTTTTCAGTGCAGTTTAGTTTGTGGCTACCTGAAATTGGAATTGCAGTTATGCTAAAACTTTCATATCTATGTAAAAGAAAGCACTGAATACAGATTTTTAAAGACATACTTGACTTTCAAAATCAGATTGAGTCAGGGATGTGGTTTTGGGGCAAAAAGCAAAATGTTATTGTTTCCTCTTACTTAGAATAAGCCATTGCCCAATTCCAGGAGAAAGTGCTTTATACATGGAGACAGCAGATATTTGAAATTCTTTTTAGCAGTAATAAATGCCATTCCTTTGAGTAAACTTCCAGTGGTCACCATTCTGTAAGTGCTTAGATATAAACATAACTTTAAACACAAGTAATTCCAGAGATTCCAGTACAGCTTCCTGCATAAATGCAAATTATGCATTTAATTTGAAAAGTCATTCCATAAAGGAATGATTATCTCCATCACCATGTCATATGTAAATATGAAAATGAATGATCAATTTTGGTTTTAAGTTAAAAGATGTTTTGAAGGAGTTTTCTATGGCCAGTGTGTTAATAGCATTTTTATAAATTGTAATCTTTTCTGTATTCTATGTCAGGTGTAATTTTCAGTGTTAATTAACTGTCACCTGCTTATATCAAAAGTCTTTGGCCAGAATATCACTTAGTTCTTGACAAATAGGCTAAACCGTAAGCTGGACTTGGAGCTACGGGGGATAAAAAAAATATCTTTTCTCTGTGGCAGAGTTCCAACAGCTGGATGTTTCATAGCAGATTTCTTCAGACGTATCATTTATATGTGCAATTGGAGGGGGCGCCATGAAAGCACTTGGGTTTGTGATCCAAACAGCCAAAGTCTTACTAGAAGTTTAGAGACTTTGGTAACTTGGCTGGGGTACTCAACTATTACTGAAAAATGCATATCTAATTTCCAGTTAGTATTTCCTTTTTATTATCGTTCACAAATATTTTGAATGCATTCAGCTATTGGAAAAATGGAAGTGGTGTTTTAGTAAAACTGGCTTATGCATGTTAGATATTATGTTTCCTGGTTTGGAATTGCTTAGTCTCTTCTATTTGTACCCCATCATGGCTTTCCTGAAAGTAGCAATACACCCACCATCCCAAAAGCAGAACCTGTTGTACTTAACCCTTTTAACAGCTTCCATCTAACCCAGTTTTTAAGAAAAACCCTTGAAACAGCAAAGACTCCCCAGCTTCCACGGGAGCCTAACTAGTCTTCACCATGAAAAGGCTTTTCCTGGCGCCCATCCTAAAATTCTCTTTGTAGAGCTTAAGCCCGTTCCTTCCTACCCCAGAGCACACAGCATTTTTTGCCTTTCTCTGTAGGGCTTTAATGTTCACTCAATGTAGGACTTTTGGTTTTGGCTGAGACATTTGCCAACAGTACAGCATTTTGTGTCCTCAGTTATCAGCATTAAATACTTCATACTGCTTCTCTTTGTGTTCTGCTGATTCGGTCTTCCTTCATAATTTACTGAAGATGCTGATGTTTGTCCTGAAGGTGAGACCACTTTCAGGAGATAGACCATCTTGCAGTGTATAGATAGTACAGCCAACCCCATCCTGGGCTGCATCAAAAGAAGCGTGACCAGCAGGCTGCGGGAAGTGATTCTGCCACTCTGCTCTGCGCTTGTGAGACCCCACCTGGAGTACTGAGTCCAGCTCTGGAGTCCTCAACATAGAAAGGACATAGAACTGTTGGAATGGGTCCAACAGAGGGCCATGAAGATGACCAGAGGGCTGGAGCACCTCTGCTATGAAGACAGGCTGAGAGAGTTTGGGTTGTTCAGCCTGGAGAAGAGAAGGCTCTGGGGATACCTTCTAGCAGCCTTCCAGTATCTGAAGGGAGCTACAGGAGAGGGACTCTTTGTCAGGAAGTGGAGTGATAGGACAAGGTGATGGTTTTAAATTGGAAGAGGGGAGAATTATACTAGATACTAGGCAGAAATTATTTGCTGTGAGGCACTGGAACAGGTTGCCCAGGGAAGTTGTGGCTGCCCCATCCCTGGAGGTGTTGAAGGCCAGGCTGGATAGGGCTTTGAGCAACCTGGTCTGGTGGGAGGTGTCCCTGTCCATGGCAGGGGGGGTTGGAACTCCATGATCTTTGAGGTCCCTTCCAACTCTAACCATTCTATGATTCTATATGATGGTATAAAAAAAGTCTCCATTTATCCCAGATATTAAGGAGCCTTTCCCTGCAAAGTGAGGCTTTATACCAATAAAACCTTTATACCAATGAAAAAATACCTTTCCCTCGCTGAAGTGAGGCTTTATAGTTACAGGAATGTTTTGTTTCACTGTTTGTTCTGAGAATTAGTAAAGGAGCATCAAACGTGTGTAATAAGTGCTCTATCTTATCTGGTGTGTGTCTGTGTTTAGATTCGGTACGTAGCACTGCAGCATTTCCACAGTTCCTGATGGTTTTTCTGTTTCCTTTGCAGTGATAGTCCGAGCTGCTGACTGCAAGAAGGTGTACCAGATTGAGCTTGCTCCCAAAGAGAAAATTATCATCCTCATCTGTGGTCGGAATCATCACGTTCACCTTTACCCCTGGGCCTCTCTGGATGGGTCGGAAGGAAACTTTGACATTAAGCTTGCAGAAACTAAAGGCTGCCAATTGATTACAACTGGAACACTAAAGAAGAGTTCTTCGACTTGTTTGTTTGTGGCTGTCAAACGACTGGTTTTTTGTTATGAAATTCACAGAACTAAACCTTTCCACAAAAAATTTGGTGAAATTCAGGCTCCAGGAACTGTACAGTGGATGACAGTGTTCAAGGACAAGCTCTGTGTTGGCTACCAGTCTGGGTTCTCTCTGTTGACCATCCAGGGAGATGGACAATCTATAAACCTGGTAAATCCTAATGACCCCTCGCTTATCTTCCTCTCACAGCAGTCTTTTGATGCCCTTTGTGCTGTGGAGCTCAGTAATGAGGAATACCTGCTTTGCTTCAGCCATATGGGAGTATACGTCGATTCGCAAGGTCGAAGGTCACGCATGCAGGAACTAATGTGGCCTGCAACTCCTGTTGCCTGTAGTATGTATATGTTTTTCTGTTGCCATATCCCTGTTGCTGCTTTACTTGTCTAAAAATAATCAGCATTGTATTCTATTTTGCTCCGGTTTGTCTACAGTTTAAGTTTTGATGGGTTAACAGGACGCATAGTCCTTCCTCATGGTAGTTTCGTACTTGGCGATCTCCTGGGCTGAGATCCTGGATGCTGCAAGAAAAGAAGCTCTGTCTTGTTACAGGACACAGAAGAACGAGTTACGGAGTGGGAAATAATTTTTACGGAGAGTAGTCCTGGATGCAGGACAGTAAGACTACTACTGTAGGGGTTTCTGCTTCCCTAGAGAGTTCTAATGCCTGGTCATCTGTAGGATGTCTTCTGTGTCCTGTACTCGAAGTACAATAGAAAGTTGAAGATGAATTGTAACTGTGACTCGAGGGGGTTGTAAAGATAACAAAACAAGAGGCACAAGTACGGCTTTGGGCAGAACTAATTGCAATTTTTCTCCCATTGCTTGTCTTTTAGGGTGAGAATTTCCAAAAGTAATATAGGCAGGTGCAGGGTACGTTTTTTTCGACCACTCTGGTCTTTTCAGGGTTGTTGGTTTATCATCTAGTTTGGATAGAAG
Organism: Pedionomus torquatus; assembly: GCA_013398155.1. NCBI lineage: Eukaryota > Metazoa > Chordata > Aves > Charadriiformes > Pedionomidae > Pedionomus > Pedionomus torquatus. The sequence goes on along the minus strand of VZRU01017584.1, from coordinate 272,763 downwards.
CACATGCAGAGCATTTTCAGTATTCGGTCCTCAAAGGCAGTTCATGGCGAAATCCGGATTTCTATTTGGAGCTCAAACAGCAATTAAAGTGTTTGAAATGATTGAAAGCAAGAAATAGCTTTTTGTTTAAATACTACACCAAGCAGTTAGGTGCTCATTGTTTTGATCAGGCCAGGCCCTAGCAGCACATTGTTTAATTTTAATTGTCTTAGACTGAAATTGTTTGCTGGCTTTACTCTGACCTAGTTCTGTACAGAAGTCTGAAGCAAAGGAAACAACGTGGTTGCAAATTTGCTTTAAGATGCCATTAGCCAAAACTAATGTTTCCTTTTCCTTTATCAGCTTTACTTAATTATTTTTTTTTTTTTGCATTTCACCAAACTATACACCCTAGTTAATTGTTTTGTCTGTTATTATTAGAAGCTGTTCTTACTGTAAACTATTCTATAGCATTCTTGTATGTGCAGTCCTGAGCCAGGGCTAATTTTGTAGGAAGAGCAGCTTTCTCCACTGCCAAAGGAAACTGGATTCCTCTCCTTTTCATTAGCCTTGTTCCTCCCTCCTCAGTCCACCACTGGTGATGGTGGCTTCTTCCAACTGTTCCATCAGGAGATCATCAAAGTGGAAATAGTTCTGCCCCTGTTGCAGTTTCTGCTGCGGTAAAGGACCGTGTTGTTGAGAGGTTTTAGGATACGGTGGAGAATTTGTCTCTAGGGCATTCAGTCCCCTGATGCTAGGAGAGGCTGGGGTCTGTCTGCAGTGACACAGCCAGCTCTGTTATCTCAGGTGGTCTGTCAGGGCTGCGGTTAAACTGTAGCGTGGGCAAGCCCAGTGCAGACAATGACATGTCTCACTGGGAACCAGTTGAGATGTGTTCGAGCTCATCAACTCTGGTAAGTGCTGGCCTTGGCTCGCAGCTGGCCAGGCAGAAGCAGTTGGTGTTCCTGTTTGATGCTCTCTGGTCTTCCTTGACATGGACATCCAAGTCAACCGTGACCCCATACAATAAACACTAGACTATAAATCACTTCTGGAGTAGATATTTATGAAAGCTGTCCAAGGCTTTCTGTGAATAAGGCTAAAAAATAGCACTGCAACCGCTACTCCAGTTCTTCTAAAATATTCTGTGATGTGTTTGGTGTCCTACTGGGTTATTTTCCTTTCGTTTATTGAAGCAGCTCTTTTCTCTATTAAATCCCATAAATTTCTAGTAACTACTCTTCACATCAGGGCACAGTCTTTACATCAGCAGAACTCTGGGGATCTCCACTTTTTCTTTGACCTAAATTAAACTTTGCTGATACCTTTTATGCTTTTTTTAATAATAATAATAAAAAAAAAAAGTCGAGAAGAGAAAATGGGATGTAGGCTTTAAGCGCTGTGACATTTTTTTGCTAACCTGATGAAAGCCACCCACACGTGAATGTCTAAAGCTGGATAATTGTTAGCAAAAGAGGAAGGAAATCGGGAACAGATCCGCGTCGTGACTTCATGACCTGCCTCACAGATGGTGGCCCTCTCTTTTCCCCTGCACGCAGCAGATGTATAGTTAGTTTGCTGCTTCCGAAATGAAGTAATCTGCATCTGTAGAAAAGCTGGCTGCTCGGTTCCTACCAAGTAGCAAATTTGTATGCATCTGAAAACTTCGGATGCCGTTTTGCAGTTTCATGAAATCATCACTGGAAGTTTAAAAATACTGAAAGGGTCAAATTTCTGCCTTTCTATGGTGCTGAGAGTGGTCATTGGGGAATCTAGTACCACAAAAATATCTGTTTGAAAGTAGGGCTGGGGAAAAGTGTTTTAAAACGTATCATGCAGGTAGTGGAGAACTCGTAACTGTTGAGATTTGCTCAGATAGGTGTCAGTTCTGGACTACTGAAACCACATGAGGGTTTTCTGTTTGCTTTTAATCTATGCAGGTTGCAATTCTTCGTACGTAACAGTGTATAGCGAGTATGGTGTTGATGTATTTGACGTTAACACTATGGAATGGGTCCAGACTATTGGCCTGCGAAGGGTAAGTCATTCTCTTTGAACACAGAACTTAATTGGGGTAATTCCAAATGAGAAGTTTCTCCACAGTGGATGCTGGGCTTGAGTTGATTCTCTGCCTCCTTCCTTAAAACAGATCAGACCATTAAACATGGACGGCACGCTCAATCTCCTGAACTGCGAGCCACCAAGGCTAATATATTTCAAGAACAAGTTTGCAGGTGAGTGCTGAGCAAGGGGAGAAGCGGGAAAATGACACAAAGCTACTTGGGTGGTTTTAAGCAATGTTACGTGTGCTTGAGATGACTTGTATTGGATGCATCTGGGTCAACGTGTACCTGCGTGTGTGTGAAATTGCGTTGTGATCTTACAGCAGGAGCTGCCCTCAGCGTACCAGAAACCTCTGACAACAGCAAGAAGCAAATGCTTCGAACTAGGAGCAAAAGAAGATTTGTCTTTAAAGTTCCCGAGGAAGAGCGATTGCAACAAAGGCGGTAAGAATGTAGTCATGGGGTGTAACTTAATACACGTGGTGACATGCAGAGGCTGGGAATGCTAATAGTCAAAATGACTCTGTTCTTCTAGGGAAATGCTTAGAGACCCTGAGCTAAGGTCAAAGATGATTTCTAACCCAACGAATTTCAACCACGTGGCTCATATGGGACCAGGAGATGGAATGCAGGTTCTCATGGACCTCCCACTGGTAAAATACATTTAAAAGGGAGGGAGATATATATGCATTTGTTTTGGCTCAGAAAAACTGTGAAGATGAGCTGTATGGGGTTCAACCTTTCTGATGTGCAGTGCTTCTAAATCCTGTGCAAGTAAATACTGAATGTCTTCTGCGTGAGACCCTGAAAGAAATAGATATCACTGCCAGGAGCTTGTTGGTAGTTTTGTAAATAATCAGTCTCTCCTCCTTCCTTTTTCTCATTTGTCATCTTAAAATAACAGAATGAATTTCCTTTCCTCTCATCTTCTTGACCTTTCTGCTCTGATGTCACTCCAACAGGCTTTGAGCACGGCTATCACATGAGCCCTGTCTCTGCTGAAATCTTTCTCCAGAGTGACCATTCCTCACTGCAAGCCTCCCCTCTGCTTTCTTCCTCTTCCTGTCCCTCCTCTGCTTCCCTAGCAAGGGTAGGAGTAGCTACACACCGTTAGGAACTGGAACGGTGTGCTTGTGGCACTCAACAATTCTAGAGCAAAAAACAAGGGGGGGGAAAGACTAATGCTGCGGAGGTAACTAAAATGCATGTAAGTTGCAGTGCTTTAGAGCATTATTTTTATTTTGTGTTTAACAAATACGGTATTTTGTCAGCTATTGTAGTTTTAAATCCTTGAGTGGAAGGCACAAAGGTACAGTTTTATGTTCTGTACCGTCCATTTCATAGCTGCTGGTCAGGCTTTCCCTTGTCCTTCTCTGCTAGCCCAGGTGAGGGGAATGCGTTTGTCCTTTCAGCAGGAGGAGGAAGGAAAGCAGTCCCTGCCCCTTCGTAGAGGGTTTGGTGGCTGACAGGTTCCAGTGGCTGCTGTGGGGCTTAGTTCTCTCTCTGTCTTTCTCAGGGTTTGTGTCTGTTACTGAAAATATGTGGATGTGGTCAAGTAAGTTCAGAGTTTTTCTAACAACACTGGGTTGTAATAGCTTCAAAAGCACAGTAAAGTTTTCATGAGTAACAGCTGCTGGTTGGATGCCTCTTGTTGCTGGCTAACGAGGTTCTTTCATTTCAACTGTAGAGTGTCCTACCTGCTGCACAGGATGAAAAACCATGTCCGTCTACCACCAACCTCTCACGGCAGCAGCAGCAGCAGAGAAACAAAACCTATATTTCATGGCCCTCGTCAAGTAAGGCTGGAAGCAAGCTTGTCACTTCTGAGCTGTGATGTATAGCTTCACCAAGAGGCATAAACCTGCCTTTTTGCCTTCTTTCTCTACAGGTGGCAGCGATGTGGGAGGAGCCATGCCTTCCCGAAGCATGTCTGATCCCGACCAGGAGTTTGACAAAGAGGTAAAGTAGCTTTTACAGTATGGAGAATAACAGTATCATGTTGCCATGCATTGTTTTCTTTTTCCAATAAATTTCTGAGGAAATACTTCATTAAGGCTGTGTTCTTTGTGGAGATGTTTTCCTTCTAAAAATGTTTTCTCCAGCTTGTAGCAGATGATGGCAGGTTAGATATGCCAGCATGAAAGCAAAGCTGTGAAAAGATCTTTATATGGTGATATTTTAAGAAGTGTTATGTCTTGGATTAAGCTTTGTAGGCAAGGAAATTTGACTAATTGATGAAATGTCCTCAATGCTCCTAAAAATGTTCACTGGGCTATTAGCATAGAATAGCAAAGTAATACGACTAGTTAAGCAATTTTCTGTGCTGCCTTAGGAATCGTATTTTAAAATATAGAAAACTGCTTTTAATAAGTAAAAGTACGTGCTGGTAGTCAGCAAACGGAAAATGCTCTGGCTTCACAAAACTGGTGTCCCTGGACCTGAGGAGAGAAGATGTACGACTTCTGTTTCCTTGATTTATCTTGGGTGTAGCCTTTTCCAAGCTTTGCTCAAGCACTGCCCATGCAAAGAAAATGTCAGGGATTATTCCTGGGAGGCAAACTCCTAGATCAAGATCTTTGCATCTTTGTAGCGCTTTTTGGTACCCAACTACAGGTCCCTGTAACTTTCTGGATTTTGAAGGGTGTTTTCCTGAAGCCAGCCCTTTGCAGGATGCCTTTATGAATCCCAGGTCAAAGCACTTCTCCAGTTCTCATCACAGCCACGCTCTGACTTCCTTTCTCACCTTGAATAAGACATTAAAACCATGTGAAAATAGGGGTCTCTAAACACAGGTATTTTTGAAACTCTCTTGATTTTCAAAGGTGATGATGATGAACTATGTCAGTCGACTTATTTATCCTGCGGTGTCCTTCCCAACTTCCATTACATTCCATGCTCTAAGGATGCTTGCTGTTTGTAGACACAAGTAGTGGTGGATCCTAAGGTTTCTACAACATTTTCTTTTTCCGTAGAACTTTACAATTTCTTATTATTTCTTAAATTAAAAACGGTAGTAGTTTGAAACTTGAAAGGGGAGTCTCTAATAAACACCTTTTGGCTTTATACTTTTTTTCCCACGGCTTTTGGCTTTATCGCGGCATGAACCGGATGATGTCAGGATAATCTTGTTAGAGATGATCTTCTTATTGTTTGAGCCACGCAAACCTTCATGAAGAGCATCCTTGAAGGATGTTAACCTTTCAGTCTGTTTGCTAAATATATATTCCCTTTCTTGAAAATAACCTGCTGCGACGGTACCAGTTTCTCCTCCTGTGCAGTATTTCGTTAGCTGCTGTCAACGTGGGCAGCGCACAGAGCTGTAACTCACCAACAGAGGGGGAAACTTGCCAGCCCTCCTGTTGAAGCGAGACCGGCCTGTGAAGGCAAATATCCAACAGCCGATTCTAAGGCTGGGGAAGTAACTGTGGACAGACTGTCTTTATTAGATATTGACGTAGGGCGTCTCCAGTAAGTATATTCTGGTTTCCCGATCTCCAGCCTGGGACTTGGCAACCTTCGCTCTTTTGTCAGGCACTTCACATGCTTCTCACTGCCACTGTTTTGTAAACCGTTCAGACGCTTGTCTTACTTTCTTCTCACCAAACTGAAGACGGTTTGACCCCTAATTGTTTACCTGTGTATATGGGCACATAAATCTATTCCTGAGAGAGAAAAATTACTTTAAAAACTCAGGCTGGTACATCCGGAACAACGGTGGGGAGATTGATGCTTTCCAACAGGAAAGCTTGGCTGTGGCTAACGGAGAGGAGCCTGAGATGCAGCAATTTCCCTGTACTTTGCCATAATTCAATAATGGCATAATTCATAAATAATAATAATTTGTAATTTTCAGGAGAAAAGGAGGGGAGACCTTGTTGCTCTCTACAACTACCTGAAAGGACGGTGTAGAGAGGGGGGGTCGGTTTCTTCTCCCAAGTCAAAGGCGATAGGACAAAAAAAAAATGGCCTCAAGATTGGATATCAGGAAAAATTTTGACAGTGAAAGGGATGGCATTGGCTGCCCAGGGAAGTAGTTGAGGCATCAACCCTGAAGGTATTCAAAAGACGGGTTGACATAGTGCTTAGAGACATGGTTTAGTGATGGACTTTATCAGAGTTAGGCTGATGGTTGGACTAGATGATTTTAAAGATCCCTTCCAACCTCAACAATTCTGTGATTCCTGTTATATCAAAATGTCACCTTCAGGACTGCACTACAGCCTGCTGATGATATTTGCATGAATGTTTAGCTGTGAAATGAATCTCATACACGCTGCTTCATAGGTGTTGCTCACCCTAATGTTTGAGCGCTTTTGACCGCAAAGTATTGATTTTAAGTAAGCGTAATTTTTTCTGTTTGATGTTTCTCGTTAACAGCCTGATTCAGACTCCACCAAACACTCTACTCCATCCAACAGCTCAAACCCAAGCGGTCCCCCAAGTCCCAATTCTCCTCACAGGAACCAGCTTACGCTGGATGGGCTGGACCAGTCAACCTGCGACGCCTAACACTGCCGCCCTCACTGATCCGGCTTCGATCATCCACTGCTCCGTGGAGTCTTCAAGAGCAGGGCAAAACTGTCTCAGATGCTAGTGCCAAGACTGACACTGACTCTCTATTGTTGTACAAGAATAATTATATATCCAGATTGTAGATACAAACTATTGAAATGAAGAGAATTCTTTACTAAATAGCAATCGAGCTTTTTATGCAGAATTGTTCACTGCTCAGTTACGGTTGATTCCTGTCTGCACAGCTGTGACACAGTTTTATTGCATAGGAGCATTTAAGGCCACCAGTAAATAGTCTTATTCTTATGCTGAAAAAGAAATAGAGAGAGAATACTGATAATGTTGCTACAATATCAGGAATATTATTTTTCTATAGAATGATGTAATGTCTCATTAGCAGGAAATCCTTTTAGACACAATTTGGACCTCTAAATAGGAAATGCAAGCAGGTCTAGTTACATCCTCAGATGAATACACTTTTCCCTTTTTCCCATAACTCTTTGTTTCCTAAATCTTAAGGAGAATGCTAGGAAACTGTAGGTCGTTTCCAACATCAATAAAATCACCAGGAAGTTAAAATTAAAAGTTGGTTATAGTTTTGCGGCCTTTTAATTCGTTTAGCCATTACATATACAGTGGCATAACTGTCTTTCTACCTTTCTACCAACTTTTTAGTCTTGTACATAGGACTACTGCCTGTTATCTTTTACCCACACCCTGCTTTTTAGTCCTCATCGATCAGTCATTAGTCAGGGCTTTTAAAATATTGGTAATTACTGCTGTGAAGGAAATTTTACTCCTAGTTCCTGCCTGTCTCCTCCCGACAAGTTGTTTCTCCTGGGTTTGTTTGGGGTTTTTTTGGTGTAAGGACACACTACGTTGTTTAGCTGGCAAGCCTTCTCGTGGACACATGGCCCTCGAAGTCTGCTTGATCTAAGGGACTCTATCGCACTCAAACATCAGTCTGTCTTATTGGTTACCAAAGTGGAACGTGAAGGATGTGTAACTGGGGGTGCTGCTTTTCTCATTAATTGTATCCTCACCTGCATGAAGACCCCATGATTATTAATCAAGTATTGATCATGTAGAAAAATGCACAACACACTCCTGTATATTTTGCTATGGCCCACGTGCAGTGGTGATGTTTTGCGTGTATATTTAATCTCATGCTTCCATGTATTATACATTTAGTAAGCAAAGATTTGTGACCATGTTTCATTAAAAGCTTGTAATTAATTCCGTGGCTGGCATATCCAGTTTGTCATTGTCACACTAGTGTGCCTTCTGTGCCAATTTTATGACAGTTGGATGTCACTTATTTAAAATTTGGTTTAAATGGGCTAATGATATACCAATGGCTAATGTTCTTTTCTGAAACACTGTATAGGACGTGCACTTATCTTTAGTTTAAACTGAGTGTTCTAGTCAACATTTAATCCTGTTACGTTAAGTGTTCGACAGTACTTGCTCTTTTTTCTCAGATTCTTGATAAAGGGGCTCAGTTAGAGCTGGACACTACTGCTTGGGGGGTTTTCTGGTTTTTACTTTTTTAATGTAAGTCTAAGTCTTTGTAATTATTGAATTGTGAGAACATTTTTGAACAATTTACCTGTCAATAAAGCAGAAGAGGGAGGTTTTAAAGTTCACAGTTGTCTGTCTTGACGTGTGAAAACGGTATTTAAGAAACATGTAGATGTGGTACTTCAGGGCATGCTCTAGTGGCCCAGATTGTTTGGGTGATTTGTTTTGTGGGGTTGGGGTTTTTTTGTGTGGTTTTTTTGTGTGTGTATGGTTGGTCTTGATAATCTCAGAGGTCCCTTCCAGCCATGAAAATTCTGTGATTCTGTGAACACCTTCCCCAGCATGTCCTGGGTAAGCATCCCTCATCCCTCACCAAGTGTGCAAGTCCTCCTGGGTTACTTCTTGATCTGTCTCACCCACCTTACTCCAGGGTGTCTTCATGGGGAAGACCTGGATGAGTGTTCTGGCCCCTGCTCTTCCTTCCTCGACCAAACCTACCTGGGCAAGGCCAAGCACGTGGAGGTGGGTGGGCTTGGGAACATTTACCCATGCCTTGTTCTGGGGTGGGGGTGATAGCCTTCAAACCTCCCCTCAGCTGTGTGCCGGAAGCCTTCACACAAGTATTCATGCTAATCAGCCTTTGACTTTTAAAAAAAACCTTTTGGCTGCTCTTGAGCTGATTTTTCTCTGCACAGTGAGGACTTTGGATGACAACAAAGTCTTTAATTATGGGGGTATTAAATCATAGCACTCAGCAGTGCCAGGGCTTGGTTATAATTTAAGCAGGAGAACGTTTCTAGAAAAGTAAATTAATTGCTCAGTATGAATACATTATTCTTTTCTCTTTTTTTTTTTCCCCCTCGAGCCTGGCTGAGCAGAATTCCTCCCCAAGTCCTGAACCACAGCCCCTTGCAAACCTTCTATGCCCTTAAGGCTTCTGATGCTGGTTACCTAAAGTCTTCTCCACAGCCCTTGGGAGAACTTTTAGAAATGCAGAAATTCAAGACTGGCTGTGAATTGTTCCTCTGACAGAGCACTTCCTGCTCCCTGGAGGCTACCAGACTAGTGAGGAATCGGGTTATGCAAGGAAGGAGGATCATTTGGTCTGCCTGTTCCTCTGCCCATTCCATTTTCAGTGGCATTACATCAGGTCCCACAGTAGGGGCGGTGGCCTGACCGCTCACCAGGACACGCTGGGTCACTTCTAGTGCAAATCTTCGCCCTGAAAGATATTTTGGTCTGCGTCCTGGTGTCACTTGCTACCCAAGAACTCAACCCATCTGCCAGCGCTTCTGTCTGTAGCACAGATGTTGCTGAGAACAAGCAGCTTCCTCAATGGGCGCAGGCTGCTGAGGGCAGCGCATAAAGGTTCGCCTGATGTTTGCAGGGTGAGTGCTTAACACAGCTAAATCACAGGGAGGGGACTTTCAGCATGGAGATGCTGCAGGTCCAGGCACCCTCGATGTTCTCCGTAATGCCAGATGGGGCATCCCTGGCAGAAGGCAGGGAAGACTTGAGGGAGGAGATGACTGTGGGAACTGAACTGCAGCCTTAGGTGTGATTAACCGAAGTAATAGTCAAAGGAAGGCATCACATCATGAACACAAGCCTTGTCTTGCTGCTGAGTTTAGCCTATGACAAAGGAAAAAAGAGAGATTGCATTCTTGGATACCAGGCTACGGGAGCAGCTGGTTTGAACCCTGCTGGCTCTGTACCCAGTGGCTCCAGCAGGCAGGAGCCAGGAGGACATACCAAAAAGGAGCCTTCACCTGCCCAGCCCTTGCCTTCTATTGCGGTGGCAGCAGGTCTGGACCACCTTCCATCTGTTTTCACCTCTCTACTTCCCCCCGATCCCTCCTCAGCAGCCTTGGGCTTCTTTCTGCTTGTAGTGGGGCAGAGCAGCCCCTTTTCCTACAAGTTGGAAGCTGCTGCCCCATGCCTTGGCCTCACCACTGGTGGAGCAGCAGCGTGGGGCTGAGGGAGGACACCGGTTGAGGAGAAGGGATGCCATGGGTGCAGGTACCGCAACAGGGAGGCGGGAGGGAAGGCAGGATCATTGGAAAGACCCCGCACAACCTCAGTGCTCCCTTGCAAAACCCTCCTAAACGTGTTTCTGGGGGCGTGGGGTGATGATGAGACTGGACACCAGCTGCGTGCCTGTGGAGGGGCGCCAGGGAAAGCTGAGCGTTGGCAGAGCATGTCCCAGTGGTGAATGATGCTCAGACTGGCGTTGCTGGCGGGGTTAGCTGAGGACAGGAGCGGAAGACAGCAGGACGTGCTCAGCAAGCCAGAGCTGCAGTGCTGCGCTCCAGCCAGAGGAGGAACCTGAACTCAGGAATCAGCCAGCTCCCTGTCCTTGCAGCAAATATTTTCCCTGCTCCTCGGCAAGATGCAGCACTTCGCTGTCACCTGACTACACAGGTTTGTGCAGCTTCCTTGCTTGTTTTCTCACAGATAAAACCCTCAGAGATTTTTTTTTGGCAGCATCCCCTGCTTCCCAGTGTCTTACGCAGTCCCTGCTCTAGGGTCCCGTGAGGAAGAGCGTTGCAGAGAGAGCCCTGCGTGCCCCGATGGAGGAGATGGCCACGGTTCTGCTGCCACCCCGCAGCGCCTTGGCCACCTCCTGCGCTCCCCTGGTGCCAGCCCTATCAAACCCCCTCCCTCTAGCTGCTGCCACCTCCTGCCAAAAGAAAACAAAACCCCCAAAATTAAGTAATAATTGAAAAAAAAAAAAAAATATTGGGCCATTTTGCAAGGCTCAGTGGTGTTTTGAGCGCTGCTGCCTGCTCTGCTGTCTGAATGCAGGTTTGCGAGCGGCCGTAAGGCATGGGAGGAAGGCACAATGGCACGAGTCGGTGTCCCTTAATAGCATTCAGGTTGCTGTCTCTTCAAAGACCCCGGGAAGCAGCGATTCCTGAGATCTTGCCATTAACACTAATGCATTTTGCATTAGTCTGTCACAGTGGGGGGACCCTTGACTCTCAGGACCCCGAGCAAAACAAAGCCATCAGGTGCCCAGCCGTGCCGCGCACAGCCTCGGCGGCACAAGCCACCCATCTAATGTGCTGCTTACCAAAGATACCTGCGAATTAAATTCCTCGTTTAGGCAGGATCCCAGGAGACACCCTTACGTCCCAAACCCCACTGCATTACCTTTGCCCGCACCACGGGATACATGGCTCATGGCTACAGCTGGTTTTTCCAGCAGTTGTCGGCCACTGGCATTGCAATCTGACTCTGGTGCTTTGTTGGTGGGGTTTTTTTTTCTGCAGAGCTCCCTCCCCTCCCTGCGACGCTTTCTGTACGAGCGAGCGAACGTGGCTCCTGAAGGAAAAGTACAGAATGTGCTCTGCTAGCGCGCTGACAAGAATTGATCTCTACTTTAATTAAAGCCTCTATTGTAAGTGACCTCGAGCTGCTAATGCATTTTAAAAATGAAGCCTGGCCAAGCAGCAAATCCATACACCCCCCAATACGGAGGGGTTACCGGCCAGTGATGGGTGCTGCAGGGCCACCTGCATCCCTCCCTGCCTGCTGCGCCTCCCCTGTGGCCATCCCACCTCACTGACACATCCCCATATCCCTGGGCAGGACACAGAGCTGATGTCCTCAGCTGCCCCCAGGGGAAAGGTACCATCCTGCCACCACCTTGTGCGATGGTCCCTGTTGCCAGCGGGTTGTCTTTTCCCTCCCTGAGTGTGCAGCCATGGGATGCTCTTGCCTCTTGTCTTCAGCACATGATGGAGGGGGTGCAGCCACTGAGATCCTTCATGATCCCTGAGTGAGGGACCCAAAAAAAACACCAGAGGGAGGGAAGTGATTCATGCTGGGGTGAGTGGTAAGGGGGCAGGGCTGGCCCTGAGCCCCTCCAGGTTGCAGCGGGGTGACGAGCTGCCCAGTGCAACAGCCTCCAGCGTGCAGCACTGCGCCAGCCTCGGCTGGGGAGAAATAAATCATGTGTGTATGTTTATTTACAGGAGATTATGCTGTAAGCTAGAGGAGATTCAGTCGCTGGCAATGAACCAACCTGAAAAGGGAAAAGAGCACAAAAAGGCTCTTGCAGGAAGCAGTAACACCCCTATGGATGCAAAAGCCCCCTCTCCAGCTCCGCAGTGAGACCCAGCTGATACAGGGCCAGAGGATGCCGAGGCTGCTCTCGCAGGCACCATGGAAACCTCACAGCAGCAGTGCCTCCCCGGCAAGCAGTGCACGGGCTGACCACGCAGCACGGTGTCCACGCTGCTCCCCCCAGCCGTGGGGTGTTGTCTGGCCTCACATGGTCCAGCTGAGGGCTTGGAGTGTGTGTGGGGGGGGTCTCCCTGGAGTGAACATGACAGGAGTGACGCTGTATGTGGTGGAGTGAGTTTTGAGGACCTGGCCCTGGATCACTCCTCGCCACGGAGATGCACGTGTTGCAGGACCATGGGATGGTGGGACTTGGATATTCCCAACCAGCTGGAGTCAGCCACCACCTGCCAATGGCTTCCCCTGCCTTTTGGCACAGCTGGTGACCATTCTCTCAGCACCAAGAGCCTGAGAGCCACAGCAGAAGCTCCTGTCCAGGCAGGTTGTTTTCCATTCCGGTACTGCTGGAGGGGCACCCTCAGGAGCAATGTGTAGGGTGAAATCCCCACCCTGTGCCCCCTGGCTCAAAATGCAGTGGTGACAACCAGGGCCTGGAGGTGGCCTTGTGCCCTTCCCTGGCTCATGTTTTGTGTCCTGCCTGCTCGCACTGCCTGTGGCCGGGGGTCTTGCTGCAGGCAAGGGGCTGGTCTCATCACCACGCGCTGCCCATCACCCTTCGTCAAGGCTCTGATGCGCCTAATGATGAATTCCCAGGCCTTTGAGAAGGGATTATGTCTTCCAGAGACTAGAACAAAATATAATAAACTTAAAATAGCTGCTTCCTTATGGAATATGCCAACAAGCCCTACTGAAAACCCAGCAGAGCGTAAATTTGCATAAATTTGCATGCATCTCCATAATTTCAGCCTTACCCATCAGACCGGCTCCCGTAATGAAGCTCTACCTGACATTGCAGGCAGCTGAGGGTATTTGACACTGGCCAGGCCGCAGATGCTGCCACTAACGAGGCCCCTCGATGCCACCGCTGCCCCGACCCTCGTTTGAGACAGGCCAG
>VZRU01017584.1:240150-259515 GCA_013398155.1 Pedionomus torquatus | reverse complement strand
CCACCGCTGCCACGACCCTCGTTTGAGACAGGCCAGAGTGAGTGTCCCCAGCCATTGGGCTCCTGCCTGGGGACCCCTGCCACTGGCACTGAACAGCTTTCCCCTTGCACCACTGTGGGCAATCACATAATAAATGCCCAGCTAGGTCCAAAAGGGTGGTATAACCATCAGGCACAGGGAGGAATCTCAGCAGAGGAAAAAGGGAGAGAAATGTTTGCCCAGGTCGGAGAGGAGGAACAGGGGATCCTGGGCAGAGGTCCCCATAGCACCAAGCACACTGCCGTGAAGCAAAATAATTTCCTTTCAAACCCAACTAATGGGTCCAAGCTCTGGAAGCTCAGGGCCACATTCTGAAGTTGATTTAAGCACCGAATTTCCATCATTCATCCAGGGGTGCAGCCTTCAACCTGCTGTGTGTGCCCTGGGCAAGTCCAGCAGGGTGTTGGCTGAAGAGTGGGCTGCTCAATTAGATCCCGACTTTCCCAGGTATCACCCGAGACCCACATCTCCGTGTTGAACTCTCTAGAAAGGATTTAGACCTACAAAATACAGTTTAAAACCCCAAAGCAACACCATGCCTGTGTGGCTGAGCCATAATTGAGAAGGTTGGCTGTGGTTACCTTCACTGAGTGGAAACTTTTATTTAGGTGGGGTCTGCATGCATCTGTTTTAGAGCCCACCGGGAGTGATGTGAGGGGCTGTGAGGGCTGGAGAGGTGGCAATGTCCTCAGGGAGGTGGTGGCTGCCCCCCAGCATGAGACCACACCATCAGGCCTCTGTCTCGCTTGCATCATACAGAGGGTTGACGTAGAAGACCTGATGGTCTTTGGTAGCCATCTCCTGTATCATCTCCTCTCCAGGGACAGCACTCGGTGGCTCCTGCAGTGGCGAAGGAGGGGAAAAGCAACCAATAGGGAAGGGAAACAAAACCCACCCAGCACAGAGACCCTGCAGCAGCAGAGGAGCTGGTGACCCACAGGAGGATGGGACTGTCCTACAGAGCCCTGAGGGGTGCACTGCACCTCCACCACCACTCAAAAGGGTACAGGCTGGGGCCCTGTCACCTCCTGCCCATGTCCCCAAGCACCCCTGTGTCCCCAGGCAGTGGCAACTCACCACATCAAACATGGGGTTGTCGAAGCCTTTGTCACTGGCTGGCGCAGGGGACACCGGGTCCTCCACTCTGTCCCAGAACCGGGGGTGGCGCAGGGTGGGCAACCTGGGGAGAGACCTGGGCATCACCCACCACATCCCACCCACACCAGCAGCTCCCCCAACCAAAATCCTGCATCTTCAAGAGGTGGGTGGAAAAATACAGGGGTAAAGTTTCAGGCTGTCTTTGAAAGGGGATGCTTATACCCTTTCCCAGGGAAAAGCTGCCCTATCCAGCAGGAACCATTCAGCCTGGAGGGCTGGGACCTGCATCCTGGGAGAAGGAGTTTGTCAGATGTAGATGATCCTAGCACAGGCTTCACTTCAGTGCCATTGCCCTCCCCCCCACCTCCCGTGGCCTAAAATGAATTGCCACAGAGCTGACACCTGTTCCCAGTGCAATCTCAACAAGCACTAATTACTTTTATCATTACTTTTATCATCTTATCATTTTATCATCTTAATCACCATCGCTACTTTTATTATTTTTTTCATTACTCTTATCCTAAGGGTCCCAGTTGCCGAGCATCATCCCCTGCACCAGGCACCTGGGGCTGGTGGGTTCAGCTGTGCGTCCGCACACGTCACCGCAGGTCCTGAGCCCACCCATACTTAAACGTTGGAACCACAGGCTCTACATTTGCAATCAGAGGAGCCACACTATCTGCCAGGAGGCTGTGCCAGGCCCTTTTTTGGTGGAAACAAGCTGAATTCCCTGGTTTACTGGTGGTCAGGACAGCTCGGCTGCATGGAGGCAGACACTGCTTGCAGGCTCCCAGAGCCTCCTGCCTAATTCGCAGCACACCTGCGGGTGTCAGACCCCTCCTCGATGCTCGGCAGTGCTGCCTGGAAGGACACCTGCCCCAGAGCCACCCGGGGACACACAGCAGGAGCAGGTTGGCCGGGGACGTGGCCTGGGCTCAGGTTCAGTTCCACCTCCTGTAGCTACACAAACTTCCCTCCCGCTGCTGACGGAGCCGGTTTCAAAGGCCTGTCCAGCGTCCAAAGAAATGTCAGTGGAAGATAAATCATCACGTAGCAATTATGGGGCTAGGAGTTTTATTTAGATATTAAATGAAGGCGTGGGTTTATCGCCAGGAAACGTCATGTCAGCACGTGCCGGGCAGCAGGGCAAGCATCCCTGGCCACGGCCACTGCTGCGCAGCGAGAAAACCCCAGTGGAGGAACCAGAGGGAAGAAGCAACCTGACTCGTGAGCCTGCAACACGGCCAGGGTGCCCTAGCAGACACCGATGCACCTTGCACACACAAATTAAAGCAATTCCCATGGTCAAGTAGGGGACGTAGCTGCTCAGTGGACACCCTCCCGCACAAGGATGTCTGCCAATAAACCCTGCAGAACCCTCCTTGGGAGAGGCGGGTGGATGAGTGGTGGGGGCCCCAAACGCTTGCTGTGGGCACTGCCAGGATGCCCTGTCCACTGCTGGAGCCTGTCTCCAAGCTGTGAGGGGAAAAGTTGATGGAGAAGGGTATTTCTGACCATCTCCCAGCTGCAGTGAGGTCAGGTGCCATGCATCCCACCGTCCCTCCCTTGGGACCTGCACACCATTCTCCACACAGTGTGAGAAACTAATGCACCAGAAGATGGATTTGCTCCCTTCAACGGCTACAAAGCTGTGGGATGAATGCTTTGAATTTTTCTGATTGTCTATTTAGCAGCTGGCAGTTTCAGTCCTTCATCTCCCAGCAGGACTACAAACTAACAGTTCCAAGGAAGAGGAGATATCCCCAGGCAGCACAACCAGGCTCCAGCTGAGCTGTAGTAGCCTCACTCCCACATCATGCCACATGGCACCAAGAAGGAAGTCGTACCAGCCCAAGCACAGAAAATCGTGGCCAGCAGGTCAAGGGAGGTTATCCTGCCCCTCTACTCTGCCCTGGCAAGGCCACATCTGGAGTACTGAGTCCAGTTCTGGGCTCCCCAGTTCAAGAAGGACAAGGAACTGCTGGAGAGGGTACAGGAAAGGGCTACAAAGATGATGAGGGGGCTATAACATCTCTCATGAGGAAAGGCTGAGGGACTTGAGTCTTTTTAGTCTGGAGAAGAGAAGGCTGAGGGGGCATCAGATCAACACCTATAAATACTTAAGGATGGGTGTCAAGAGGATGGGACCAGTCTTTCTTTCAGTGATGCCCAGTGAGAGGACAAGAGGAAATGGGCACAGACTTGAACACAAGAAGTTCCATCTAAACATGAGGAGATGCTTCTTTACTCCAAGGGTGGCAGAGCACTGGAACAAGCTGCCCAGAGAGGTGGTGGAGTCTTTGTCCCTGGAGACATTCAAAACCAGCCTGGGCACGTTCCTGTGCAACCGGCTCTAGGCAGACCTGATTTGGCAGGGGGGTTGGACTAGATAATCTCCAGAAGCCCCTTCCAACTTCATATCATTCTGTGATTCTGTGATTCTGTGAAGTGTCTTTAAGTTACTTCGCCTCCAATAAACTCTGAGAAGCAACAAGGGCAATGGCCTTAAACTAAAAGAGGGTAGATTTAAATTAAATATATGGAAAAAATTATTTAGTATGAGTGTGATGAGACATCATAACAGGTTTCCTAGGAACGTTGTTAGTGCCCCATCATTGGAAGTGTTCAAGGCCAGGCTGGAAGGAGCTTTGAGTAACCTGGTCTAGCAGAAAATGTCCCTGCCCACAGCAGGGAGGGGTGGACTAGATGATCTTTAAAGGTCCATTCCAAGCCAAACCATTCTGTGATGCTATGAACTAGTAAGGTTGGGTAGAGCAGACTGCTTGGCCACATCCACCACCATGAGAGCTCTGAGCAGCCCTACTTGTCTTCATGACACCAGGCTGGCTGGAAGAACAGCCTTAGGCAGAAGCCTGGCAACATGCTGCAGCAGAAGCCTCATCCTTACCTTAGTTTTCCCTTTCTGTAGAGAAAGAGGATCCCTCCAAGCAACAGGAGACCGAAGAATAGCCCCAAGACCGTCCCTGCTGTGATCCTGCTTGTTGCATGGCTCCCCACTTGCCCGCCAAAAGTGCTGCCTGTGGCCACATCCATTTTGCCATTTGAAATGCCAAGTGTTTCACCTGGGAAAGGGCAGGAGGACATAGGGGGTGAGGACAGGATAAGGCAACACACCCATACCCCCCCACACCACCCCAATTGACGCACAGGGCAAAGGGAGCCTGCAGTTGGGTCTGGCAGTGCTCACCCAGTTAATCACCTTTCCTTGGGGATGGGGAGGGTGAGATACACAGCTGGGTGGACCCAACTACTCTGTTACCCATGCAACAACCACCAGCTCCCCTGGCTGTGACCTAGATGCTCATCATCATCTGCCAGCTTACACGGCTGCCTCCACATGCAGCGTTCTGGCTGGAACACAGCTCTGCAGAGAGGGACCTGGTGGTGCTGGTGGGCACCAAGCTGACCATCGCCAGACATGGGATGGAAGGACAAGAGTGACCTAGGCTGCATGAGGAGGAGGGTTGCCAGCAGGTGAAGGGAGGCTACTGTTTCCCACGGCTCTGCCTTGGTGAGACACAGCTGAAGTGTTGAGCCTGGCCCTTTCCAGCAGAGCCTGGTGATAGGGCAAGAGGCAATGGGCAAAATTTGAAATACAGTAAATTTCACTTCAATAAGAAAAAAATGTTTTACTGCAAAGGCGGTCAAATGTGAGGACAGGCTGCCCAGAGAGGCTCTGGAGTCTCCATCCTTGGAGAGATTCAAAACCCAAATGGACATGGGCCTGGGCAACCTGCTTTTGGGGGCAGGGGAGGAAGATGGTCTCTGCCAATGCCCATAATTCTGATCCTGCGGTTCTACTCTGACCACACCACTGTCCTATGACAATAAAAATGGTAAAACTTTTGCATAAGCAAAGATCACTACTAGAAATGCAGATTGTGTGTGTTAGGAAGGCTTAGTGGTGTGCTGGACCAGACTGATGAGAACGAGGACCTTAGGAATGTTCAACTCAGGGAGATTCAACCAAGCTGCCACTTAATTCCCATGTCATTCCCTGGTGAAAGGGCAGGGTTGCAGGGCTGCCAAGTGGTCTGCTGTCCAAGAAGTTCTGGCCAGTTGTGGCTTTAGGTACACCCATGGAGGATCCTCCAAGGAGGATGCTGGTGTTACCATGCTGTGCTATGTCCTCCATGATGTCTGCAGCCAGCTGCTCCGCAGTGGTGCCGGTCTTCGCTCCCACCTCATCATCGATCAGCACGATTTGGATGAGGGGAGTAGAGCTTTTGGGTATGATTCCCATGAAAGTCTGTGCTTTGTGCACCTTGGATATGGCCATCCGCACGCCGGAGTACTTGGGCTTTTCAAAATACAAGGCAACACATAAAGATCATGAGAGTGGTAGAAGGAAATTAGTCACCTCTACAGACAACCATGATGGATGCACCAGCAAGATCTACCTATCTATCTTCATGTGAGTCCCATCACGGAGCTGCCATCCCTGTTACCACAGTGCCGTTGGGTTTCCCAAGTGAGAGGTTCTTATCTCCCCTCCCTTCGAAGCTGTGACTAGCAGCCAGCACGCAGTGTCCTCCCACGGAACCGAGCATGCCAAGAAAACCATTTCGTGCAGCACAGCCATTAAACATTGTATTAAGATGTGTGCAGCTGTAAGGAGGGCAGGCAGCAGGCTTTCAGCTCATGATCAATAGAGCAATACTCTGACATCGATCCACCTGGTGTATCTCAGAGCACTCCTTCCCCCCCACCCCAACAGCTCCCAGCCAGGAGGAGGGCTGTCAGGCTGTGTCTGACAAGGAGCAGTGTGGAGTGATGCCTTATAGAGGGTGCGTCTGAGTGATGACCAGTGATGGTTACTCACCCAGTGCTCACCTACTCGGGAATCAAAAGCAGCCCAGCACTGGGAATGATCTCCCAGAGCCCACAAGGATATGTTGCACCAGGTTCGCATGATCTCAGCCACCTGGGCTGGGCTCAACCTGACCTCCTGGCTGACCTCTTGTGTTTTCTAGACGATGGTTTCCAGCAAGACCCTTCACATCCTTCCTCGTCTGCACGCCAGGAGCTGGTCCCTTTGACAGGACAGCTGGTCTCATGTTGAGAGGGGCAGCGTGGCCATGGTGGGCAGCAAGGGAGTCCACACCACCCCCCCACAGCAAGCTGGCACATCCAAGAGGCCAAATGCAGAGGGTCATCCCTGTGGGGTGCTGGGGAGCGAGGCTGAACCCCCTGCATTGCTGGGACTGTGTACCCATCCAGACAGCCCCACCAGCACCGAGTCACTGGCAGATGTGGCTTGTGTTTTCATTAGCCCCTCCCAGTCTGAGGGACTGATGTACCTGGTTCAGCAAGGCTTGGACCACTCTGTCCCGGTATTTCTGCAGGTCAAAATCAGGGGTGAAATCCAGGTTAATGGTGGCTCCTGCAGCCCAAAAAGAAAACAGACATGACACTGTCATTGAGCAGAGAGCTGCCATGGGCAGCACAGTTTCAACTGCCACAAAAGGCACCAGGAACCCTCCAGTACCTCCATATAGCTGGTCTGGAGATGTGGCTCCATAGCCCTGCCTGAACAGCGCTGCTTCAAGAAACATCTCCCTCCCTTGCTGGTCTTTTTATCAACTGGGTTTGATGAAAGGCCTTTGGTTTTCACCATATACCAGAGAGAAGCTTTCCCTGGAAATCTCTCTGCCACGTATCCCTCTGGGAAGTTCTGCCTGTACCTGGTTTCGGGGCTGCAAGGCTGAAACTCAACAACGCTGCCCTGGCTTTGGAAAGAAGGTGTCGAGGAGGGAGGTCACCTGTGCTCCCCATACCGCTGCACTGCAGTCATTGGGTCAAATATCTTCCTTGTGAAAAATGCAAGTAAGCATTTTTTTTTGAAATATTGAATTGTCTTAAAGGCTTTAAGAGGCTCTGCTTTCAGGAGTAGGTCAGAGAAACGTTCGGTGCCCTTTTAATAAATTTGGTATGATATCTCAAATATGATACACTGAATATCTAGGTACAGTTGTGCATGAAAAATTCCCCCTAACAGCCTTCAGGGTAAATTAATGGAGAAGCATCTGTTGCAGAGGGAATGCTGTCAATCTGCATGGTTTTATTTTAAATGAAATGAAATGAAACGAACTCGCTGTTGGAAAGCTGACATCACAGTGGAAAGGGTGCATTTCCTACGAGTGCTTTCACCTGCATAAACTCAGCAGAGCCCTATTAGCTTGACGAGATGTGACATCCTGACAGGATAAACCAGAGGTAGGTACAAAGGGCTGCAACTCAGAACAGGCTCCCAAAAACCAGGCTGACGCTTCAGAGCGATGTCCTGGTAGGGTGGCATATGGGATGCGGATGGGACCTGCAGATAGGACCCATGGGAGCAGTGATACAGCAAAACTTCAGCCTGTGACCAGCAGCACCCCCTGCACCCAGCCAGGGAAAAAGGGGCTGGGGCAGCCAGTGTGGCAGGGAGGAGATGTGGGGCTGTCCTCCCCCACACACACACTTACCACAGACCTCGCAGCAGTGGCCGAGGGGCTGCAGAGGCTTCTGGCATGTCAGCTCTGGGCACTGCCCCCCCAGAGCCGCACAGATGCGGTGGCCATCCTAAAGAAGAGCAGGGCAGTGTCAGTTCCTCGTCCCTCCCTTGTCCCCCACCAATTGCAATGGCAACCCCTTAAATTGCAGCAGGGAGGACTCACCGGGGCGTTCCCGCAGGCACAGCCGGTCTTGTCGGGGCAATCTGTGCCCGTCACCTGTAGGGTGCCGTTGCCGTGAAACTGCAGCGGAGCAGAGGGACCACCCAGGTACCCGGCCCAGGCCTCGGGGCTGTTGAATTC
Organism: Pedionomus torquatus; assembly: GCA_013398155.1. NCBI lineage: Eukaryota > Metazoa > Chordata > Aves > Charadriiformes > Pedionomidae > Pedionomus > Pedionomus torquatus. The sequence continues at coordinate 251,560 of VZRU01017584.1, read as the reverse complement.
CTGCGTGGGGAAGAGCAGCAAAGCAGGTGAATATTCCCAGCTGGGTCCCAAAGCTGTCCCCAGGCACCCAGTGTTGCTTCCCAGGTGCCCGGTGCCAGCCCCTCTGCAGGCAGAGAGGGCATCAGGAAAATCCATCCGCTACTTTTCCTGCCCCCTGCTTTTCCACATTTCCACAGCACCAGCAGAAAAACCCTTTCTAATTTAAAACCAACCAACCAAACAAACAAAAAAAGAACCACAAATAAAACATGGGTTGTCTGGGCTTTTTTTTGTGTCTTGTGTTGCTTCTTTCTGCTGGACCAGAGAATTCAATTTATCAGCTTTTAAGCACAGGAGAAAGGGGCTGAATATAAGGTGTTTTCCTTCAGTCTGGGAAGTGTTTCAATGGACTCAGCATTAGCCAAGGCTGAACGGGACTGACCAGCCTTGTTCTGCCAAGCTGATGGTAAGTCCCTCACCCGCTGCCTTCCATGGGAGGCTTCTCCATACCCTGACACGGCAGGAGCATTTCTCAGGCCCTGGGGTAAAAATATCCCACTTAGAGCAAGGAGCAGGCTGTTTTCAAAGGGGCAAAGTATCTTATAAGGTCAGTTTTTAGGAAATATGCTATAATTGCAGAAATAAAAAGCACCTTTTCTTTCCATCGCAACGCTTAACAGCAGCCTCCATGCCAGGGCATGGCCAGCTGCACTCCCTGGGGGGGGGGTGTTGGGTAGATTTGGGGGGNNNNGGTGTTGGGTAGATTTGGGGGGAGTGGGAGGGTGGGGTGTGATGTATGTAGGGAAGTCCCCAGGCATCAGTGGGGACTGAGCATCCAGGACCACCCACTTCTGCCTGCCTGCAGCTCCATGTGCTCTAGGTGAGTTCCATCGGGGTCCTACCTTGTCCGAACTCGCCTGGACACCGACTGAGCTTGTTACTCAAAAAGTGGTTACCTAATGCCTGGCCTCAGAACGGTGGATCCCAGGCAGCACAGCAGCAGTAATAATAATAAATAACTTATGAAATGTCTGCCGCATTTCCCACTCCGGGAAGGAGGCTGTGTTTACCACTGCAGTGCCTGTGATCTTTCACTCCTCTGACCAGCGAGGGACAGGGCTCATCGTGTGCCTGATTCCCAGGCTGGAGCACAGCAGGCTGCCAGTGTTTCTATAATTATCCTTCCAATCAATTAAAAAGCGGTACCAAAGCAAAGCTGGGGAGACGAACGCTGGGCCACAGGCTGCGTTAAGGTCAGGAGACGGGAGGATGGTGTCCCCAGAGGGTCCCTGAGCAGCACGGTTGCAGACACGTGCCTGCAGAGGGGGCAGCCCTTGGCTGCTGGAGGAGATGCCATTTGCTGACAGTTTGACCTGTACACATTGGCTTTTTTGTTTTTTTAATGTGAACAGTGAGATGGCCTGTGCTCCCACACCGCAGGGAGGGAGATGATAACGAACTGGTAGAGGAAAAGAGTCATCAAGACCATCGGCGGCAGCTGCAGCATCTCATGAAGATGCAGCACCGTTGGGAGCGCCCCATCTCCCCACGCAGCACCGCTCCTCCATCCCCGGCTGGTCCTTCCCTTCCTGACCTACTTTAGGGCTTGTGACAAGGAGGTGTCGAGCCGGTTTCTCATCACCCCCACGTTACCTGGCCCATGAGAGAGATGCTGCGGAGATGAATCACTCGCTGGGATGAGTCGACGTTTACCCGGAAGGAGGTTTTGGGCTGGAAGATAACATCATCGTAGCGGCACGGGACACGTTCCTCGTCCACGGAAAAGATGCGCCCACCCAGTTCGAGCTCCCTGTGAGGGGACACAGGCTGCCACAGCGTGGGGTCGAACCACGCATGCTGCTCAGCATCAGCAAAGCTCACTGTTGCACCTGGAAAAGCAACAGGAAAGGTTGAGTATGACCCAGACCCAAATCCACAGCTCTGATGGATGCTTCTGGATTGGTAAAACCCAGTGTTTGGCCCAAATTGAAGGAGTTAACCCTGTGGATAGGGAGCGAAGGGCTGGCCCTGGCATCACCTTCCTGGGCAGCCACTGAGGGCACCTCCTGGAGCTCAGCAAAGATTTCCAGGACTCAGGGCTGAGGTCACAGCAGCTCAGCCCAGACCCTACTTTTGGATGCAGACCTCCAGCCCCAGATTGCACATTTTTCTCCAACTTCTTTAAAGCTCACCCTTATTGTTAGGGAGGAAAACATCCATGGAGCCAAAGTGCTGAGTATCAGCTAAACCGGATAAAAATGGGTATGATAATTCATGTCCCAGTTTCCAAGTAGCCTGGCAGGCCTGCAGAAACGTGACCAGCCCTGTTCCCTGCAGCAGATAACCCCAAAACCAGTGTGCCATTTAGCCATTAATTATTTAACCATTAACCATTTCCCTGCTGGTCACAGTGAGTATCATCAAACAGTGATGCCCTACTTCCTTCTCACCCTTCTCCAACAGCTGAACCTTTACTGATTCAGCTATGAAACACGCATTTATTGACTGACTATTATTTGCATTCATTTTTAAATCATGCTTTAAAAAAATACATTTGTGAACATTGCCCCAGAAACGCCTGTTGATTTCGGGGGAGCTGCACGTGGCCAGAAGGAAGAGCCCAGTGCAAGGCACAGGCAGCAGTCAGAGCATCCCTGAGCGGGGAGCAAACAGCCTCCGTGCAGGAAAATAGTGGGGAGGAAGGACTTTGGAGTGGCTCTGGAGAGCCTGATGTTGCAGTCTCTCCTCCAGGCAGACTTGTTTGGAGTTTTTCTCTCTTCTTTCTCTTTTTTTATGCTGGTCAGAGTGCAGGAACACACACTCTGATTGGACTCTTCCTTTTCTGCGGCCAAACTTTTTGTTATTTGCCATTGAAAGAGCTTAAATACCCCAAACTACATCTCCCTAACAAGGAGGAGAGGCTAATAACAGGCACCAAGGAAACATAGCTGCTGCCTCAGCCATGGCAAACCTGTGCTGGAGGCTGAGAGGGGAGGGAAGGATGCTCTCCCACCAAAATGCCTGTGTGCGTCAGGCCAAAGGGCAGCAGGCTGCGATGGCAATGTTCAGCTTGCCAATGTGTAATTCCTAACCAGTTTTCTTTAGAAATACCATGGCAAAGAATATGAGGGCTTTGATGTGGCTACACGCTTAATAGGCAGGGTAAAATACAAACAATATTTGCCTCTCTGTTACAACTTCAAAGGCTTCCCTACTATAATTACTCTTTTAGAAGGCAGGTGATCCAGCAGGAAAGAAAGATCTGATGTGAGGGAAGTCATCAAAGAAAAGACAGGTATTAAAAGAGGAGTCACTCTCTTTGCTCTGAGGTGGGACAGCAAAGACCTTTGTTGAAGTGTTTGGACTGGATTTGCATGATTAGTCAGGGGCTGATGAGCTGACTGGTCTGGGCATAAAGTACCTGAGTCACAGCCTGGATCCCAGCTGCCATCGAAAGCTGCAAATCCAGCACCAGATGCCAGCATGAATTCTCCGTTCAGGGGCAGGTACTAGACGAAGGGATTCAGAGCATTACTGTGCGGTCCCGCTGCCAACCACCCAGGCTTGTAATCAAATAACAGTGCTAATTATTAGGCTGCCTGTTACACTCGCTGTCTCTGAGGCACTTTGCAGTCATTAGGAGTTACCCTCACCGTGCCCTACGTTAATGGGAAAGTATCAGCTCCCGTTTTTACAGATGGGGACGCTGCAACGGGGAGAGGCAGTATGACACTGTCTTCCAGTAACACAGAAAAGCATGATGCTTTCAGGGAAGCAAGAACAAGGGAAAAGCAAAACAAGCTCTTTCAACAGTGCCTTCCTCCCCTTGCACACCCATTTCCAGCAGGAATTGCTTTATACATTGGTATGCCATGAAGAACTCAACCTTACTCTGTACGTGCCCAGAGGTCCCCCTTGTTTCATGGGTTTCCATCTCCAGGGGCTGCACTTGCCTCCCAAAAAATAACACAGGAGCCCACACGGTGCTTGAGGAGGTATCAGCTAGTAGAGTTGTGGTCAGTGAGAGCTAAGGAAAGCACACAGCAGTCGATGCTGCTTGCCATAGCATGTATCCGCTGGGTAGGACATCACCACCAGATAGTTGGGGCCACCATGCTTGCTTGGCTTCATTCTGTCCAGGTTTCTGCTTCAGGGCGTGACAACAAACTTCAACAGGCACAGCTCTGCCACAGAAGCTCTTTGGACAAGGAGCTGTGGCTACCCCAGTCACTAGCCAACACTGCCAGCTCTGGGACACACCTTGGCCAACAGCTGAGTCAGACAATTCATTCACAGCACATGAGTTATTCAACCCAGCCCATTTTATTTTCCATTTAAAAACTGCCAAAGTGAAGATCAGGTTTTCCCCCAATATTTTCACATGTCAAGGAGTGATGTCCAAGGACATCTTTTCCTTTAACTCAGTCTACCCAGAGTTTTAGCATCACTCCCCAGACAGCAGCTGGAAGCCCTCCAGGACTGTTATGCTGATGCACTGGGTCCTATGCTGAGACAGACGTACGTTAGATGGGATTTTAAGGTTTTGTCTACTTAATTGGTCTTTAAATATGAATGTAGGTTAGAGAAAGCAAGACTTATGAATGACTGCAATGGGTGGCTGTGATAGTTCTCCGTCCTTGGGGCAGTCTTGCCTGAGGATGCACTATCCCACACAGGGACTACCTTGCAGGGGGCTGGACATAGCAAAAAGCTCTTTTCACTTCCCCAGGCTGTGGGCAGCTGTTTAGAAGCTTAGTGCCTCAGTGGGGCACAGCTTTGAAGGCCATAGCCTATGTCCTGCTCTTGGTTCAGGAGCTGTGAGAAGCCAGGGTGGACAGCAGAGGGTGGCTACCACCGAGAGGAGACCTGCAGTGAACCGTCTTCTTCAGACCCAGCAGTGTTATACATTGGGCTGGAGAAAAGTGGATGATGAGGTGAATAGCTGAGGTCTGGGAAACATCTGCTGCAAAGTTATGGAGTCTCCCCAGTGTTCAGGAAGAGGCCTTTGTCTATGGACGCTGCTCCATGAGACTAGTGTCAAGCCTAACTGGAAAGCACACCATCATGTTCTCTGAATTTCTACTACTCTTGGGTAAAGCAAATTTTTCCAATACTGAAACACTGAAAGAGACTGAAAGGTCTGTGAGGATATGAATGGCAATGCGTCCTGTAGCTGCAGATAAAAAAGCTGTGTCTACTCATGCTTGGGAGGGTGGGTATGAGGTGGGCTTGCTTGGTTAGAGCTGCACACACAGAGACACACAAATGCTGGTCCAATGACCAACCGAGGTCGCATCCTCCTGTGCCTGGGTAGCCCAGGTTAGCGGGGTCTGGGTGGGATGTGGAGCTGACACGGGGTCCGCAGTGCACGGCACCAATCCTGCCCATGGGGAGAGGTGGAAGAAAATTCCTCACACTAAACCTGCTCCACACCTGCAGGTCTCAAGAGACACTGGCCTCTGGGCTCCCTGCAGAAGATGCAGCTTCTCCAGCTTCCTCTGGAGATCCCCCTCCAACAGCGAGGCCAAAACCCTAGGCTGGTTGGAACTTCCCAAGCCCAGAGGAAGTTGCTCACATGAGTGTGAGTGTGGCGGAGAAATGAGAGTCCCACAGCACACACAGTGTCCCAGCTGTTGACTCCCCCACTCTCTAGGACTGCCCAAACATTGTTAGCACCAGCCATGGAATTAAAATGCAACACAGCACAATGTGAGCTGGGGGATGGAGGCACCTCACCTCCACAATCATGACCTGCAAGAACAACCCTGCACTTCTGCTTCATAGCAGAAGTTTCTGAAGCTGGTCTCTGCAGCCACAGCTCCTTGCCCACCAAGGCAGATCTGTTTCCCATCTACCACCAGTCCTCCCTGAGATACACACCACTGGGCAGTGTTTCAGAAGAGAATTAGTTGTCCAGTGGATTTTAGTTTGTTCTTTTTTCCTAACATAAGTTAAGCATCTCAGCTCACTGCAGAGGACAAGTGGAGGCTCCAGTTGGGCAGTGGCATTCTGCATTTCAGTGTTTAGTACAGAAATTGCATATAGGATAGGCCATTTTCCAAGTACATTTTGAACTGAGCAATGACATGTACCAAAGGACCAGAGCCAAAAAGCTGGCAGTTTCATCTGCTTTCCCTTGCTCCTGCCAACCTGTACTCCAGGGCCATTAATACAGCAAGCTTAGAGTCCCATTAGTCATTTCCCATCTATGATACTGGTGAATGACTTCTCTCTTTGGTCATCGTTATCAAGTTTAATGACATCTGAAAAACAGTCATCATTTTTCTCATCAAAGTCAGCAAAAAAAAAAGAGGAAAGACCCTGTGTGGCTCTTGACCCACAGTCACCACATTTGGAGCACCAGCGTTGCGCCCCTGAGAAGAAATCCTGCTGCCCTGTTGTGTAGGTGAAAACGAAACTAAGATCTGAAATGCAAAAGATAAAAATAGCAAGGGCCCAAGAGGTGTTTTTTTGAAGTGGGTGGCTTTGAACCAGCCTCTGACACATCCCAGCCCTACTAGGTTCATGAGATGACTGACACCGGCAGCATGACTGGTGTGTCACCACCATCAGCGCAGGGAAAAAGGCAGTAGTTTTGCTTTGAACCCAGGTGAGCAATGCTTGTCATTGCAGCTGGCTCTTCCCCCAGAGAAGTTGTGGCTGCCCCATCCCTGGAGGTGTTGAAGGCCAGGCTGGATGGGGCTTGGAGCAACCTGCTCTGGTGGGAGGTGTCCCTGCCCATGGCAGAGGGGTTGGAACTCCATGATCTTTGAGGTCCCTTCCAACTCTAACCATTCTGTGTTCTCTCCACCATGAAGAGGATGTGTGCAGATGCTAATGCTCGGGTATTTCTGTTACTGCCTCTTCCAGTCCTGCTTCACTGGGTCAGTGGAAGCTCGTAGATGACAGCGGGCAGGCAGGGTAGCGGGCAGGCAGGGTGGCAGGAGGGCAGCAGGAGGGCAGCCCCTGCCGGTTGCTGCCTACAGGTGGGAATAGTGGAGTTTTTCCCAATGGCCATTGAGGTTCGGGGGGCTCTGAGTGATGTTGGGTGTACAGGTACCTGGGTAGGATCCAGCTGCTGGCTGAAGGCTCCAGAAAGGCGGGAGGCCAGCATCATCTGCAGGTGAATGCCTTTGCTCCCACCTGCATCCTCAGGCCAATGTCCTAGCCCCCCAGCTGCACATGCCACCCCACTGCTGGATCAGCCGAAGCTCCCACTCCTGCACCAGCTGTTACCAGAACCCCTGCAAGAGATGATGGTGAGGCAGGGTGACCCACAGCCACCCCAACAGCTCAGGGTGAGCCAAGAAGGGTGACCTACTGCTGGACTAGGACCTTGCTACCCAAAGAGCTCCCTGCCCTGGCACATGCTGCTCATAAGGAGTGGGGCTTTAGCATCCCCAGGGAAACAAGCAAGAAATGCGTATTTCCCCCTGCTTCCAAAACCTCTGCTTGGGCAGGCTGATGCTGTGTGGAACAGGGCACAGGAGATACTGATAACTCTCCCCAGGACCCATCAGTGGCTGGCAGGCAGAAGATGCCCACCAGCCTTCTTCTGCTCCTGCTAGTGATTTACCCCTCTGCTTTCACCCCCCCACCACCACCATCCCAGAGCAGGCAGGGCCACAGGAAAAGGAGTAGAGCACCAGAGGGATGTCCTCATTTCGGCGTCATCCCCTGCAAAGTAAGGAGGCACTTGGCAGCTGTCCCCTGCCTGCGTCCCTGCCTCCCTTCCTGCAAGGCAGGGTCCTTTGGCAGCAGCGCAGCCGAGCTCTCGTTAATGCAGGAGCTGGTTCCCCTGCTGCATCTGCTCGTCATGTTTTACATTGCTCCCCACTTCGCCTGCCCAAACTGGCCTTGCCACCGAGTCCCCTTGGCACAGGGGTGGCCTGGCACATCGGATTCCAAAAAACATCACACTCCTGCCCAGCCCCACAAAGGAGTGGCAACTGCTGGCCATCCTGCGCAGGTGCTGGCTGGCACACCCCCTCCCAAACCACTCTGCAGAGCCCAGAAAAACCCATCAGGGAATTAAAAAAAAAAAAAAAAAGCAATGGGACCAAAAAGGCCATTAATTAGAATGCAGACCCCCAGCGCACACCTCCAGATGCAGTGCCAGATGAGCCCCAGCAGGCTGCAGAAACCAGGTGTCCCAGGGAGGGACAAGCAGTCATCAGGAGCACCCTTGGGGAGCACATTAAGATAAACCAGCCCAAGACACTTGAGTCATGGATGCAGAAGGCACACAGAGGCATAAAACCATTTGACAAATCTACTTCAGGTTAGGTCAGCTTATTTTCCTGCACTTCCCTCTGCAGACAAGGTATGGGAGAGCTGGAAAGTGGCTCCAGGTGTGGGCAGGGGACCCATCCCATGTGGCGAGGGGTGGCAGCTGGAGCACAGAGCGACCACCCAGCCAGATCTGCCCCAGCATCCACTCCAGCCTGGGATTCCGGCAAGCTTCTCTACTCATCACAGGCTTTAATAACTCCTCCTGCTGGAAACGAGCCCTCAAGGAGCAAATAAACATGGGTTGGCAACTGTAAAAGGCTGTTTTACTGCACTCCTTTCCTAGGGAAAACCTTCAGCAGGAATGCTGCCAGCGAAAAGCCTGGAGGATTCAGGCTCGCAATGATGTTCTGGCACACACGCATGCACACACACACACTCCTGTGAAAATTTTTTTACCTCCATCACAGGAGAAGGAAAAACAATCCCTTTTCTGGGTGCCTCGTTACCCTGTTGTTTGGGAAGCTTGTGGGGAGGAACCTCCGGTGCCTGGGATGAGTGCAAACCGTGGCAATTCATTAGAGCCAGCGCCCCTGGAGAGCAATTGGCATTTCGAGATCAATCTCTGCCAGGAACCGAGCAGGAGCATCCTGCAGCAAAGCCGAGTACATTCTGCTCTTGCAATTAGGCAGCTAAAAATATAAGGCTGGGCAAGACGTCCCTGGCTAGACCCCGGTGCCCCGCATGCTCCCGATGCTCACCCAGCCTTTGGTGGCCCCTCACTAGGCAGGCAGGGAGGAGGTGCAGGCAGCTGCCACCACTGTGGCAGGTCTCAGCGATGGGGCAGAGCTGGAAAGGTGATGTTGGCACTGCTGAATAACCCCAGCCACTGCCCTGAACCTGGCACCATGGGGGTTGGAGCAAGGCTGCTCTGTCCACGTGGCTAAACCTGACTCCTGCCACCCCAGAATAGCAAGTGGCATCATCCATCCCTGGCCCGCGCTTCAGCGCTGGCTGGACTGGGCACAAGCTGTGCCAGAGCTGGTGCTATCGGGGCAAACACTGGGCTCACTGCCACGGCTGTGCCCTGGCCTGGCTCCCTTCAGAAATGCAGCCATAGCCAGAGGGTCCAAACCCCTTGGAGGAACCCTTCTCCCCCAGCAGGGAGACAAGCAAAACCAAAGCCTGCCTTGCTCTGGAGCACACGTCAGGTGCTGCCAACCTGACCACCTTCATCTTTTTCATGTATTTGCCCTCAAGCACTTCTGAAAGTCAGCTAAATACTGATCTGCATCTTTAGTCAGCTAAATACCATAGAAAATCCAACCTAATCACAATGGTTGTGCTTCAAAGTCACTTACACTTAAGCTGGATTTGGATTTAGTGTGTGACTGAATTAGGGACCCACTAGAGACTTCAGACCAAATAACCTCCAAGCTGGGTGATAGATCATAAAATGGTTAGAATTGGAAGGGATTATATAGTTCCAACCCCCCTGCCATGGGCAGGGACACCTCCCACCAGAGCAGGTTGCTCAAAGCCCCATCCAGCCTGGCCTTAAACACTTCCAGGGATGGGACATGCGCAGCTTCTCTGGGCAACCTGTTCCAGTGCCTCACCACCCTCACAGGAAAGAATTTCTTCCTAATATCTGATTTAAATCTACCCTCTTGGGTTTCCTCCAAGTGGGGAGGTGGGCTGCATGCCACTACTGCCCCAGCTTCCTCCTGAGAAAGCAGCTCCCAGTGCTCAGCCGGTGCCTGCATGGGATGGATGGGGAGGGGGGCTGGAGGGCTCACCATACAGAATCAACATATAGGTCTAGAGGGGGCTGACAGTGGCAGAAGGGGAACCCCCCCCAGCACCCCAGATCTTGCTCCACTCAAGCTGGGGAGTCAGGAGGGGAGGTCACATGCTGCCCCTCCGCTGGCAGGGCATGGGGACCGAGCATCCCCCCTGCTTCTGCCACGGCTCCTGCCACTACCTCATGAAAGTCAATGAGAGCCCAGCCCCTTCCCCGGCCATGAATTTCCTCCTGCGCTACTACAGCAAGCAACGTTCTCCTATTTTTTTTTTTGACCAAAGGCTGTAACACATCTCCATGGTGACTCTGAAGCTTAATGTATTCCTGCTGATTTAAGTGATTAATGCTCCGGCGCGACGCGGCCGCAGCTGAGCAGGTGCAGCCCAGCCTTGCTGTAAAAAGCCCCACGACTGATTCATTTTCTAACCACCCGGTTGCCAAATTTCACGCCATCCCCACAAGTGGCAGACCGGCTCAGGTGTGGGGTTCCGTTCCTTTTTCATCCCTAATCTTGGCAGTCCCTTTTGTCACCTGCTGACAACGGAGCGGGGCAGTGCCTGGTAGGGAGGTGGCTGAGCCGAAATCAGAAAGAAACATTAACCCCCGCACTAGGAAAGTTGGTGGGACAGGTCTTTGCAAAACTTTGGGGCGGTGTGGCTCAGAAGGAAAGAGTGAGCTGTGGATCGGGTTATAACCTGGGATGAGATAATGGTTTTAAATTGAAAGGGGGGAGATCTAGACAGGGTATTAGAAAGAAATTCTTTCCTGTGGGGGTGGTGAGGCACTGGAACAGGTTGCCCAGAGAAGCTGTGGCTGCCCCATCCCTGGAGGTGTTCAAGGCCAGGCTGGATGGGGCTTTGAGCAACCTGGTCTGGTGGGAGGTGTCCCAGCAGGCAGGGGGATTAGAACTAAGTGATCTTTAAGGTCCCTTCCAACTCTAACCATTCTATGATTCTATGAGCTTGGTTGCCCACAGGAGGTGTAGCAGTGGGGCAAGACGGCAGCCAGAGGGAAAATGGAGCCATTCTCTCACAACCAGTGCTACCACCAGGATTCATTCCCTCCTGCCCCCACCCCAGCCCTCCTCTCCTCCTGCACGGTGGTGGGACTACAATATTCATTGTACCCCTGGAGCCAGTGTGGTCGCTTGCCAGCACTGGGATCCTGGAGAAACCCTGGGGTTGCAGAGGGACCCTGCAGTGACTCCCTCAAGGACCACATAGAATCATAGAATGGTTAGAGTTGGAAGGGACCTCAAAGATCATCAAGTTCTAAACCCCCTGCCATGGGCAGGGACACCTCCCATTAGACCAGGTTGCTCAAAGCCCCATCCAGCCTGGCCTTGAACCCCTCCAGGGATGGGACATCCACAGCTTCTCTGGGCAACCTGTTCCAGTG
>VZRU01017584.1:186950-236418 GCA_013398155.1 Pedionomus torquatus | reverse complement strand
GTGGGAAGAGTTGGGATCCCTCTCCAGGGTGTTTTATGAAATGGCTCAGCCTCTTCGGGACAGATTTGGGAATTTTTCCACCCAAAACCAGTCCCTGCATATTCCCAGTTGGGCAGTCACAGCCCTTCTTTGCACAGGGTATTATTTTAGCTGTGTGATGACTTTTACCCACCCAGGAAGGAACAGGAGTAAGGCAGGCAGAGAGGAGGCAGGAATATCCTGCACGCAAAGGGCAAGAATAACATACACCTGGTATTTAAGCAATCATTGTGGTGACATTCCTTGCTACTCAGACTATCAAACGCACAGAGACCCCCCCCAACCTTGGTGTTTCCAGTAGGTATGGAGTTGACACAGAGCCAGCAGGACCAGAAGGACAAAGTGTGAGGAGAAGATATTTGCTATGGGTTGTGTAGCCTAAAACACACTTAGGGCTGGAGGGGGCAGAATTCAGCACTGTCCTGCAGCCTAAGGCACCAGCAGGTTGGGAATCATAGAATGGTTAGAGTTGGAAGGGACTTTGAAGATCATCCAGTTCCAACCCCCCTGACATGGGCAGGGACACCTCCCACCAGACCAGGTTGCTCAAAGCCCCATCCAGCCTGGCCTTCAACACCTCCAGGGATGGGGCAGCCACAACTTCTCTGGGCAACCTGTTGCCCAGAGGCTTCACCCCCCTCACAGGAGAGAATTTCTTTCTAGTATCTAGTCTAAATCTCCCTTCTTCTAGTTTAAAACCATTACCCCTTGTCCTATCTCTCCACTTCCTGGCAAAGGGTCCCTCTCCAGCTCTTCTGTAGCTCCCTTCAGATCCTGGAAGGCTGCTAGAAGGTCTCTCCAGAGCCTTCTCTTCTCCAAGCTGAACAACCCCAACTCCCTCAGCCTGTCCTCATAGCAGAGGTGCTCCATCCCTCAAATAATCTTGTGGCCCTCTGCTGGACCCGTTCCAATAAGGCCATGTCCTTTCTCTGTTGAGGACTCCAGAGCTGGACACAGGACTCCAGGTGGGGTCTCATGAGTGCAGGGTAGAGGGGCAGAATCACCTCCCCTGACCTGCTGGTCACGCTTCTTTTGATGCAGCCCAGGATACGGTTGGCTTTCTGGGCTGCCACTGTGCACTGCTGGCTCACGTTGAGCTTCTCATCCATGAGCACTCCCAAGTCCTTCTCCTGAGGGCTGCTTTCTCCACAGAGAAATGGAGGTCTTCCCCGTTGGGCTTGCCAGGATGGCAGTGGTTTGTCAGCGATGAGCCTGCTGGCCAAGGGACGGGCCACAGCAGAGGTGGGTTTCCACTCTGACCTCTCCTGTGTGCACGAGTGTGGTGGAGCCGCACATCTCCCAGCCTGACATTGTCCAGGCTTGGCTGGGAGATGGACATTCAGCTGAAGATGAATCTCCGGCAGCCTGAATTAAATGGCTTTGGGCAAGTGAGTTATGAGATGAAAAAGAGAAAAGAAAAAGGAAAAAGAAAAAAGCACCTTTGCTCTTAATTTGGATCATCTTTTCTTTAGGAGAAAACCCCACAAAAGTACAACATAGGTACAAAAAAATATAGAAAATAGGCTGCTGGAGGGGACCAGGCAGCACAGTGGGACTTGGGTGCTGGAGGGCAAGTGGAGAGGGGGCAGGAGGGGCTGCAAGGACCTCCTGGCCTGGGAAGGGAGCAGGGTCTGAATGAATGTTGATGGAGGGAAGTGCACTGCGGAAGGCTTGAGCTCTGCTAGTCCAAATGGCAGACGGGGAGGGATGTGGCAGGTTGTGGTCTGTAGGCTCTGCGGAGGCTTTATCAGCACCTAACGATCACCTCAGAGCGTCATTTGCATTCTCCGACTCTGCCAGAGGCTCTGCAGAAACCATTTGCGGTATATAACCGTGTCCAGGCAAAGAGGAAAAAGATGTATCTTTAACTGGAATGAAAGTCCTAACGTAGGCACAGGGGCTAGAGCCTGGGCGTGAGGAGCAGAGGGGCTCGCCCAGCCCCACACTGGGCTGCAGCCACCGCTCCTGAAGGAGCCTTTAGACACAGCCCCCTGCCCCATATCCATTTAAAATCCCACTGAGAAGGAAGAAGACCCTAACAGCAACGAGAACAAGACCCAGGCAGCTGCTTGCAGTGCTGTGGGCTCAAACACCTTGCTGGCTTGGAGCTGAAGAGCTTAAGAAAGGAAAAAGCCCCCCCTCAGATGGTAATAGTGATCTATAGTTCTGTCCCTCCCATCCTGGGAAGCTGGGGAAGGGAAAGATTAAGGTTCCAGCAGAAAGACTCAGCTGGCCCTGTGGCACAGATGTTCCCACATCTCCAAGGTGCTGTGTCCCACCACACCGCAGAGATGGCTCTGCACACCGATCCGGCTGCTGCAGCACCAGGGGGCCTCTCCTCTGGCTAGGGGCTCTGGGTGATGGAGGTTAATCTCCCTTTGCAAAGCCTTTTCGCCCTGTGCAGCGGCGCTGGTGCATTCCAGCACCCTCCACGGCCCTGGAAATATCAGCACGCTATTTAATCAGCCCTGTCTCCAGGGAAGCGCAGTCCTTGAACATCAAAGCAACATGCATATTCAACAGAGCGTGTCCTGCAGTGCAGAGCTGCTGCCTTCCAGTAAGAGCAGGAAAACCCGAGCTGCGGAGGTGCAGCGGGCACCACACGCTAATCCCAGCCTCATTCCCCTGCCTTCCCTCTGTCCGGTTGGAAATGCCTTTTCCCACTTACGTTACACCTGAAGTGACAGAACCTGCAGCTCTGCTCTACACCAGGATCGCCAAAAAGCACACCCGAAATGGGGAAATCGTTCCTGCAGTCACCCCTGCTTGCCATGGCAGCAGGTCCCTGGGCATACTCACCGAGGAGCTGCAGGGCACCCAGGAGGAAGACCAAGCACTTCATCTCACAGCAGCCCTCACCTCCACAACCCCTGCCTGGCCGGACCTTGGACCCTCCTCAGGGGCACGTGATGGGCTCAGCCCGGAGGAGGCTGTGAGGAGAAGGGAGTAAACCAGTACGAGAGGCAGCTCCCAAGTGAATAATGACAGGACCAGAGGAAATGGTCTGAAGTTACAGCCGGGGAGATTCAGATAAGATATTAGGAAGAATGACTTCACTGAGAGGGCGGTGAGGCACTGGAATGCCCTGTCCAGGGAGGTGATTGAGTCACCACCCCTGGAGGTGTTTAAGAAACATGTAGATGTGGCACTTCAGGGCATGCTCTAGTGGCCCAGATGTTGGGTTGGGTGGTTTGTTTTGTGGGGGTGGATTTTCTTCTTTTTTTTTTTTTTTTTAAATAGTGTGTGTATGACTGGACTCGACGATCTCAGAAATCCCTTCCAACCATGAAGATTCTGTGATTCCCCCAGCATGAACCAGAGCCTCATTCGGTCCCAGAAGCCACTTTGCTCTCAGCTCCTTTCCCAAGCTCCCCACTTCCTTGGCACCCATGGGGAGCCTGGTAGAGCTGCCAGAGAAGGAGGTAAGGAGGTGAGAGGAGGGGGTTCCCCCCAGCCCTGCTCACTAGACCCTGCCATTCCTGTCTCCTCCATCCATCCGTATCCTGCTAAAGGGTGCAAGCATGAATGCCCAGGTTCATGTCATTCAGGTGGAATGTCCCACTTCCCTCTTCCCCTGCAGAAAGCTGGCTACCTTGTAATTACTAATAATGGTCTCAATGTATTTTCAATTAGCTCGCTTGGAAGAGAGCAGCTCCCAGCGACGACTTGTAATTGTACTTTGGCCACCAGCTGATTTGCTCATTACCCAGCACCCGCTGCGGCAGTGCTGGCACAGCCCCACGCTGCTTCTGTGGAGACTGCCGGGGGACGAAGGAGGTGGCACCGCTGCACATGGCAGGAGGAGGAAGGAGTCCATCATCCTTATCCTCTGCCCCAGCATGGAGCTATGCTGGTCCAAGTCCATGTCTTTACAAGGGTGTGTGAGGAGCAGGAAAGGAAAGGAGAAGAGCAAGGAGAGCCTGGGAAGGTGACAGCATGGGGACGGTGACAGAGGTCTGCACCACGGGGAGAGCTGGAGGGCTCAGCACTCCTCTGGCAGATACTCTTCCACTGATGCTGGTACAAGCAGGGTGAGGGTAGATTTGTGAACACAGGGGTTTACAGGAGCCCAGGGGAAGACTGGAGAAGTGCTTGGAAGGGAGGTCAGTGGAGGGGTCACAAACCACAAGAAGCTCTGACCTGACACCAGCAAGGATTCAGGAGCACAGCAAGGGTAACAGGCCATCCCTATCCAACCCTTCACGCTCCCACCACTTTCCTGCTTCCAACCAGGCATACCAGGGAGGGGGGGAGTTAGGGACCAGGGGTCCATCATTTTGGAAATCTCTCTGTTTCCCAAAACCTTAGCCCCCTTAAGCCATTTCTGATCTCTGTTGCAAATGCAGGAGCAAGAAGAGCATTGGGAGGTCCTGCCCCCAACTGTCCCAGGTGATGGACCGTGCCCTGTGAAGGAAGATGGAGGTGCCCCTGCCTGGAGCTCTGTCCCCACTGGTGTCACAAGCACAGCCCATGAACTGCCAAGAGAAAAAGCTCCTGAGCAGCAGCTCTCTGCCTGGGCATCAGCCAAAACACAGTCAGCACTTTCTGCGCAGGGAGCTGGATGCTGAGAGATGTCCTGGAGGTGAAAGGCTCCAGTGCTCTCATTACCACTCACAAATCTCTCCCGGGGGACTCCTGGGGTGAATGCTGGCAAGATGTCCTGTATTTTAATAGAGGTGCGGGGGAGGGGGAAGTGTAAAACGTGGATACTCAGCAATAACAGTTTGGATAAAGGACGGCGGTGTGCAGCAGGCAGGGTGCACCCGTGTCCACCGCCTCAGCATCCCGCAGTAAGCTCAGAGTGGAGACAGGAGGGGAGAAACCGCCCAGTAAGAGACACCGTGGCCTCTGAACCCCTGTGTTTCAGGGGTGCTCCACACCCTTATTTTTATTTTTTTGTGCCCTGCAGCTTCTCCTTTTGGGTGCTGCTTGTTTCAGCTGCTCCGCAGCTCTGGTCCCACCACAGCTGATACCTGACTGATTTTGGACAAGGCGGGATTCATCTGACAGGCAGGTAGAGGTCTGAAATGCCCAATCTGCCCTGTCTTCAGCAAAGGGCCTGGGAAATCCTGCCTGTGGAGGGACAGTACCCACCTCCCCATTAGGGTAGGACATGGAAGGACAATTACAGGCATCCCAGCAAGACCTGTGTCACTGAGGACAGCCACTCGGTGTGTTATTGCTGGGAGGGTGAGCACATCACCACTGCAGAGGAGAAAAGAAGGTTTGGATCTTCACAGCTCTCCCTACCACTTAAAACAGTTGTAGCCTGCATTACAAGGGACTCTTCCACTGCAAGTCCTGAGCCCTGACACTTTGTGGCTGCAAAGGGAGCCCCACGCTGGGCATGAAGCAGCCGTGGTTGTGAGCAGCAATCCCTGACAAGAGTGATTGCCCCCAAGTTGCACACACTGCCTGGAGCCTTCCCAACAGCCAAATACCAGCAGCACTAGCCCCAGAAAGTCATTCAGCACATGGAAATATTATGATGTGATAACTGCATCAGACGCTATGGCCCCAAAGATATGGACAAGAGCAGAGACATGCCCAAAGCAGCTGGCCCCACACACCCCAGGGGTACACAGGGCTGCTCCCAGGGCACACTGAGAGTCTGGGCTGTACCCAGACACACGGTGTTTGCCTGTCTCCTTGGCACAGTGCATCACTCCCCCCTCTACTCTGCACCGGTGAGGCCACAACTAGAATACTGCATCCAGTTCTGGGCTCCCCAGTTCAATAGAGACAGGGAACTAC
This sequence comes from Pedionomus torquatus, assembly GCA_013398155.1. NCBI lineage: Eukaryota > Metazoa > Chordata > Aves > Charadriiformes > Pedionomidae > Pedionomus > Pedionomus torquatus. The sequence continues at coordinate 230,625 of VZRU01017584.1, read as the reverse complement.
TGGAGAAAGTCTAGCGTAGAGCAACAAGGATGGTGGAAGTATTGGAGCATCTCCCTGATGAGGAAAGGCTGAGACAGCTGGGACTCTTGAGCCTGGAGAAGGCTGAAGGGACACCTTAGTAATGACAAGCATGTGAAGTGTGGGTTGAAGGGGGATGTAACTGGAAACTTTTTTCAGTGGTTCTCAGTAACAGGATGAGGGGCAACAGGCACAAGATGGAACATAGGAAGTTCCATTCAAATATAAGGAAAAACTTCTTTTCTGGTGAGGGTGCCAGAGCACTGGGACAGGCTGCTCTGGGAGGGCGTGGAGTCCCCTTCTTTGGAGACCTTCAAGACCTGCCTGGATGCCATCCTGAGTGCTGTGCTCTGGGCAATCCTGCTTTAGCAGGAGACTTGGACTGGATGATCTCTAGAGGTCCCTTCCAACTCTGACAATTCCCTGATTCCCTGGTTGCTTACAGTTTGGACAGGAAACTAATCCTGAATAACCAGTGACAAGCACCCTGCCGGGTGACACCCCCTCTGGCTGTCGTATCTCACAGCTACCCTGCCCCTCACACCTGCCCCCCAGCAGTGATCAGAAGGATCAGAGGAAGATCCCCATACAGGGTTACCTTTTAAGAGAATCTTAAGGCCTCGGGTGCAGCAGCACAATCTGTAACGTCAGGACCAACCCCTGCTGGCAGATGAGCCACGTACCCACCTGGCAGAGGCACAGTGTCACATCGGGGCCAGCCGGGAGCAAAAGCTTAATATTCATTCAACCCAAAAGGGACAAACCCTCTGGAGCCCTCCTGTGCCAGTTCAGCATGAAGAACTCTCCAGGTCTCCAGCAGCCACATGGTCACCTTTCCCTAGGAGGAGCAAGGCAGGAGAAGTCACCCAAGGGGATCCGCATTTGATCTCAGAGCTATCTGGAGGCCACACTCCAACCTGCTTCTTGTCTCGTAGCGTGAAGGAGGAACACAAGGCGTACAGAGCTACGTCTGCAGGGATGTGGGGATGTCCTGAGCTCATACACCCTCCCAGACACTCTAACCAGCCCCCTTCACCCAGCCCCTGCGCTCAGCTAAGATTCTATTTTTATCCTCAGAGGACTGAGACCCACTTAACAACCTCCACCATCAACCTCCAGGACACCTGCTAAAGGGACAACAGCTGGGGACAGACTCACCTTGCCTGCAATCCTGCTGGTCTGATAGAGCAGGGTATGCTGAGACAGATGCCCTTTCTACCAGCCAGGGCTGATCCAAATAATCTCCTCTGCAAGAGCTTCTGTGTTGGCACAAAGCAGCCATGAAGTGTCCATAGCGATGTCTGCAAACAACTCCTGCCTCTAATTAGCACAGCAACACTGTCAAAACACACATTTCCACCAGCTGCAACCAGTACCCTGAGCTGTGGCAGAGCAGCTCTTAACCCAGTTTGCAGGATGGAATTCAGGCCCCGGGGTCTCTTCTGCATTTGCCAGCCTGGTTGGTGGGAACTCAACTCCCACCTTCAGCCATTCCCTGTTTTGGGTGCCCACAGGACACAAGAGGGTGTGTGTCAGGGTCCAACATTTGCCACTACCAGAGATCATCCCGAAGGAGTAAAGACCTGGCTGGACTCACCCTCCCCAAGTGCCATATTTGTGAACGGGGACAGGGGACAACACTTCAGTTGTCATCAATTTTGGCCAAACAAGGAGGACAAGCCGGACGCATTATTCAATGGTGTCCGCCTCCAGGGCTCAACCCAGGTGTGCAAGGAAGGAACCACACAACTGACTCATGGAAAACCAGCTTTGAGGAAGGAGAGAGGAAATCACCTCTTTCACCACTTGTTTTGACTGCCGGATATTTCCCCCTTCTTCAAAGAATTCCAGGACTTGGTCACACCAAATTAGATTATCCTGGAGAGAAAAACCAAGAAATTGGAAGTTTTGAAAATTATAGAATAATTTGGGTTAGAAGGGACCTTAAAGATCATCTAGTCCCAACCCCTTTATCAGGGGCAGGGACACCTCCCACTAGATCAGGTTGCTCAAAGCCCCATCCAGCCTGGCCTTGAACACCTCCAGGGATGGGGCATTCACAACTCCTGTGGACAACCTGTTCCAGTGTCTCCTTCCCCACAGCGAAAAAATTCTTCCTGATATCTAAATTTTCCCTCTTCCAGTTTAAAACTGTTACCCCTCATCGTATCACTCCACTTCCTCATAAAGAGACCCCCCCCATTTCTCTTGTAGCCCCCTTTAGGTACTGGAAGGCTGCTATAAGGTCCCCCTGAAGCCTTCTCTTCTCCAAGCTGAACAACCCCAACTCTCTCAGCCTGTCCTCACAGGAGGAATATTCCAGCCCTCCAATCATCTTTGAGGCCCTTCTCTGGACCTGCTCCAACAGGTCCACGTTCTTCTGAATTATTTTTACTGATTATTATTGAAGCGCTTCTCCTTACCAGACAGCGACCAAATCCAAGGCTTGAGAGACTGGAAGATCCCATAAAATTTAAGAAAATCCCCCTCCAATTCTTGCAAGAGACAGCCCCAGCAGCAGGTCCAGGATCTGACGACGTACATGTCTGCATAGCACCCTCTGTAGACCAGTAGAGCTCCTCACCCCATTTTCCCCGACCTAGCACTCTGCTCCCATCACCCTAAATAACTTACCAGCCACTGGTGGAACGCAAGCTACAAAGCTTCCAGCTGCCTCCTGTGACCTGTCACGAAGAAGAAACTTTCTATAGACTCATTCTTGCCAGAACAGCATCACATATCATTTCAATCATGATTCATTGCTGGGGGAGGAGGAGCAGGGAGGCGAAGACAGAGTTGGTGTTTGCCTTCACGTTTAAAGCAATTTACTTCTTCTCCACCCATCCTGCTTGCACTGCAATGACACGCATCACATCTAAGCAGCACCAAATCAAAAAATTTTGGAAGGAGGAGGAGCTCTGGGGATAGCAAAGGCTGCTCTTCCTAAAAAGAGCTTTGCTTAAAGGTAACCCACTTGGTTAAGAACACAAGAGAAGTTCACTATCTTTTCATGCTCTGCAGCGAGATGTGAAGCGCTTGAGGCTGTGGGCATACAAGTGGAAAGTGTGACGAGCTGGGCAGGAGATGCCAGAGCATCCCCAGTCACGTACCAGTGACTGTTCTCCACAGCAGAAAGGAACAGCCACCTCAGCACCTCCTGTGTTTGGCGAAGACAGCATTTCTTAGCCGCCCTTCCCTCCCACCATGCCCACCTTCCTGCCCTGTGCCTTTCCTCTTCTGTCCCTGTTTTACGAAGGCACTCAGCCCCCCAGTGCGTTGAGAGCACCCGCTGCAAGTGCCACGTTGGGCTGGTCAGGCTGTTCCCACATCCCGGTGCTGGCAGCACAGTGGTGGCTTTTGCTGACACCAGTCTTGCCTTTGAGCACAGGCAGGATATTCCCACATTGCTAAACCCAGTTATTACCCCCCTCATGATGTAAGAGGGGAAATGGGAATTTCAGTAAGAATGAGGTGGGAGGGAAGAAGAAAGGGAAGGACGGACAGATCAGGTCTGTAGGGCTGACATGCTCTGCCACTGGGGATCAGGGTTTTCATCCCCAGGCTGAACCTGAAACGTGGTGGAAATATTAGTAGTTCACCCACTTCAAAACGGCGTTCTGCTTCTACAGACTGTGCTATGCTCCGTGGTTTCAAACACACCTCAAACACGTTTCTGAGTTGGGAGAAGAGTCACTAATGACACTGACAAAGAAAAAAAGATTAAAAAAAAAATCATGGCACAGAAAACAGGATTCTGCTAAAAGTTCTGGCAAGTTTCCTCTGAAGAGGCAGGGAAATGCCACAATAAAGGCCTGTATCAAGGTGTGTAAGCATAAAGCACTGGAACCAAACAGCCAAAGCCCACTGGGTTCTGAGAGGAGAAAGGATGCACCTTGGCCATTTGCACGTCAACAGCAGTCACTCAAATTCAACACACCAGGTTTTTTTTTAAAAAATAATATTTCCTACTCAGATTTATTTTTTTCCTTTAATAACACAAGTTTAGCATTTCAGAGTTTGGCATTCTACACTCTTACACACTGTCCTTGTTTATTAGCATTTAAACACAAAAAGACATAGCAAGACCTCCAAACACAAATAAATACAAAAACACAATATACAATAAACTGAAATACAACATATAATAATGCTATTGGGAAATTAAGACATGTTGCTAATTCCTTTTTTTTATTATTATCATCATCATCATCATTATTTTAACAACATGGTTATTGCTGAGCAATAAATTATACATTTTAAAGTTGTTTTTCCCCCTAAAAGAAAAGGACAAGAACCACTGGTTACCAGATCACTTGCACTGTATCCTTACAGCTATTGATAATTAAGACAGGCAGAATATACACAATCAAATGAGGTTGGCCTTCTTTGGTCTTTGTTTTTGATCATAAAACTGAACACAAGTGTACCGTTCACTGAAGAGTATGAGATTAAAGAAATGGATACACAAGTTCCAAACACATTAATTTGTACGTTATTCTCAATCACTGATGTCTTTTCCATAGATCCTTCTTACAGAATTTCTTGGAAACATATGTCAGCGGTAGTTTTCCCGATTATTACGTTGTTCCATGCATCTTAAAAGGTTATCCTACTTGTCTAAGAGAAACGGACCTACGTTCAGCCCATCATCTCCTAATGGGGTATTTTTCACAGCTGTCTAGTCACCACTAAATCATTGGAGTTTTATACCTTGTAGAAAAAAATCCTGAACTTCCCCTGTGTTGTTTATTTTTTCTATAAAACCGAAAAAAAAATAAATCTATATCTAAACCAAACAACAGCTATAAGAAAAACAAAATAGGTGGATCACATGATGCATCAGCAACAATGGAAGCTTGTACCTTCCCATTCCACAAGTACAGATTATACAACTCTCTGCCAGTGATGCAGGTCATAGTTGGAAGATGTGTCCTTTCAGAGGTGAGCTATATTCAAATCCAAAGCTCAGAACACTACGCAAGAAAATGACCCTTACGAATGATAATGCTGGTTTATCTCAGTAACCCTTAGACAGAGTCAAATTTTATCACTACGCATCACACTGCCAGCAATGGAGCGTGTGAACACCGGCATCGCTAAGAAGTTAAAAAGTCCTTGCAGAACTGGCAACCAAATTAAAAGCTTAGTTCCAAAGGACCAAAGACACGAACACCACGGAGACAACAAACCCTTCCCTGAACGGGTAGGTTAGTAAGCCACAGAGCTGGGATCCAGATTTGAATTCCACATCAATATGGGATGTTTGGATCCAGGATTTTGGTTCAGGTGCTCCTCTGTGAAATTTAGAACTTATTTGCACCCTAAGGAACTAATCCTAACTTGGAGGGAAAAAAACTAAACAAACACAGCCTAGTACCTACACTAAGATCATGAAATGGAAGACAGAAGCTGCAGTCTTGACCACAAATTAGAAGAGAAATAGGAATAGTCAGATCCTTTATGTGTTGTATATCTCTACTCTTCTAAATCTCAAGAGGATGTCCCTGAATCAGCATTCCAAAGTTTTCCACAACCTTCCTATCTGGTGCTTCTCAGCAAAGGCCTGGATTAAGAGGCAGGAAAGAACAATTAAGCCCTCCACGTTTTGGTTTAAAGAAAAGGGGAGAAAGCCCCACAAGAAAGAAACGCTCAGTCACAGTACAGGCTGGTGGAACAAAGATCAACCCGCTTCACTTGAACACGGTATGCTCCCTCCTCCGTTAAGAGGAGCATCAAACGAGACTGACTTCTGTTGGGCGACTCTGAACAAAGGGAGCAGGACACGCATTTGCTGCCGTTACTCACACCAACACACCGTGCAGGTCCTGCAAAGCACCACCACGTAGCGAGCAACATCTGGGCTACCACACGCGTACAACCCCAAATCACGACAGCTTGTATGTTTAATTCTAGCCCTTACTGTCCCGACGTGGGTCTTTAAGGTACGTCAACTTGTTTTTCGTTTCCTTTAAAAGGACAACCGTATTAAAAAGAGTAAAACCTAGCGATTCAAAGAGAATACTAGGGAAATGGAACCTCTCGTTCAGTCCTGGCTCCAAGATATTCTGTGTTGCTTCACAACTCATCCTTGATTTCCCTTTTTTTTTCAGAAAAGACAAATAGCACTTGCTGTAAGAAGAATATGTTTGTGGATGCAAAGTGCTTACTAAGCGCTGTCTATAGCACTAAAAACTGCTCAGACTGAATTCCAGAACCAATCATTTTTATTGCAGTAGCTACAATTTCTAGGTCAACCAGAATACAGAGGTATCGACTGAACAGGACAGGAATTCCAGCAAGAGGTCCAGCTGCTTTTTCATTATATTTCATTCCCAAATTAAAGGAAAGAATTTTCAACTAACAAGTTGCCTGTCACTATGTTTGTTTAAAATACAGCAATCTCCAAATCAGTGGAGTATGAGGAAGGACATGGGTCCTCAATGACATTCCGAGGTCTTCAGAAAGGCTGAACAAACTGTTTGCTATATACAGGTCTTCAAACCTGGAAGATGCGAATCCAAAGTTTGCCAAGATCCTCCCTTAAGCAGCAGCAAGGTATATTTGCACCACTTGATCAAGTATAATTTGGATGAAAGGGTTTTGTTTCATCACTTCTACGTAAAGAAAAGACTTTGCATATATACGTGCACGCATGTCTGTGTGTATGTGTATGTACCTACACACGTACGAGTAATTCACAGAGCAAAAAATAAGAGATTAGGTACGCAACCCAAGAATTTCTCCCCCTCACCTATTTGTATATTTGCATAGTTAAATCACATCAAGGCATCGATACTGCAGTCAGATTTTTCGTTCTTCTGCGGTGCAGGCAACTTTTCTTGTCACTCCCTATACACTTCTCTGCCTTGGACCAAACAGCACCAGTGTTTTAAAAACATAACAAAACAACAACAGAAACCCTGTTTTGTTGGTGAAATGCCTATCCCACACGATGGAACACAGATACAAATAGGTGGCAGCTTTTAACTCACATCTCAACAAGCCATAATTGTGGCAAGCCGAGAAAACACGAGCGATACAATCACAACCTAACATTCATGGGTTCAACACTTAAATTACAGCTATCAACAAATCTCTATTATCTGCGCATTTGAGAAATTCACACCAGGCACAGAAACAGGCAAGTATCTTCAAGTTTTCCTTTCCCAAGCAGGAAAAACCCACAGGAAAAGGAAACAAACCACATTTCATATTCATAAGAAAGCTAGCATGTTACCTACAATTTGTTTGTTGGTTTGTTTTTTTTTTCCCCCATCAAAATTATGCCACCCATCATCCCCTTTCCCTATTGCACATTCTCTTTGTGAAGAACAACATTTACAGTACAAGGCTGAAATCAACATTGCATATTGTAAGTCAGCAGTTGAAGGTGTACCACGTAGACAGCAACTGAAACAAGACCCCTTTAATTAGATCAGAGAAGCAATGCAGACATGGTCATGCATCATAATCGCAGGTTGGTCTTTAAAACGCCCAAATAGCTTCGTCCTGTTTAGAATTCAAGACTTTCTAGCTAACAGATGCACTCACCCTGTGCTGAAGAGCGTACAAAAAGGGCAACATCCAGATTGTCACACACTGGGATCTCCCTAGAGAAAGCTGGAAGAGGCTTGTACGTAACTCGGAGCATCATTGTTAAGAAAGAACACCAGCAAGAGACTTCAGTTGTGCGCTGCTAGGAATTACTAAGCAGAGGAAAAAAAGGTTCCATTGAAGAAACTCTGTTCGAAGTAATGCAAATACCATGGGACCGTCTTGCAATAACGGCACACCACAGGAGTTAGCCGAGATTCAAGAGCGTGTGTGGGTGCAAACTGCTGCCCCATAAATAATTTTAAACACACTGTCCCTAGAAAACTTTGGATATCTGGGTCAGGAAAATACAAAAAAAAGAAAAAAAAAAAAAAAAAGAAAAGGATAAAGGGCATTTCAACAATGAGAGAAAAAGTTGAAGTGTTGAGTAAAGCACCAGGTATCTTTTTGCAATTTAGAGAATAGATAGTGGCCTTGTTTTCACAAAATGCTACATACTCCTTGCTGGAAAGCAGAGGAAACCGATTTCTATGTACACAGTAAGAACTCTACAGAGATGGCCCGCGAGTTCTGCGGAGAAAGGGGTGTTACAGTCAAGGCTTCAGGTATTCCACAGCAGGCGGTGTCTACATTTGTGTAGCAAGATCCTGGATTTCACAGTACGCAGGGTTGGCAAACTGGAAATTCTCTGGCAGCTTCATGTAGTTTTAAAAAATAAGTGCAGTAGGCCTCCATTTTATTAACTGTGATAAAAAGCATATATGCAAAAATATTTTTATATTGATAGCACATTACTGCATTATAAAAGCTGCCCAAGTGAAGCTGAAGATTCTGGCAGCTGGTGCTTTTGGCACTTGGGAGATGTGGAAAGCAGCATAGAGATCTGTGAAATACAACAGTGACTGATGTTTCTGCTACAGTGATCGGCATTGATATAGTTAGCAGTGTTCATATTTAAACTTCTCGATGAAGTTTCTGAATCAATATCCCCCCTCTAAGCGGAGATATTCAGATCTCTTAAAGCTACTAGTTTAGGCTGCGTGCAGACTCAGGAAGACTTCCCCTACTAGTTTACACTTTGCGCATGTTTCAAAGTCCTCTTTCAATCACAAAGGCTGGAAACTCTTTTTTCCTCCTCTTTTAAAGAGCCTGGATTTAGAAACGCAATTCTGTCACAGGAGTTGGAAACTGTAGTCACAAATCTGCAGAATACGCTGGGCCCTGCTTATACTAGAAATCTCCTCCAAGTCCCAGATTGAAACAGGATATAAACTCTTTTGAGATGGCCAAACGGTTTCATTTAAGTTTACACGACATGCATTAGCAATGGGAGGAGAGTCCTTTGGACATTTCCACTTGGGAATCCTGTTTTCAGTAAAATTCTGTGATGCACAAACACAAAAGCTTAGCTGCCTACATTCACAATTATTAAAATGACACAAGTTGAGCGAACCTTCGCCCTAAAGCATTAAGTGATGGGTTTGCTTATGCAGCCTGCATAAAACTGCAAGTGCCATATAGTTATATCTAGAGATATAGATGCAGGTATATCTATAGATATTTATCTCTTGTGCAGGACGTCCTCCTTCCGTGCTGGAAATTCAATGCCAGCACGTGCCTCCACATTTGAGCTTGCACCCGTTGACAGCGATGTACCATAAAGGGAGTACAGTACCTGGACAATGGAAGGCAAGAAGAGGAAGACAAGTTGCTGCTGACGGTTGCGAGGGTCAGCAGCAGGCAGTATTCTAGCAGGTGCCTGGGAAACCCATGAAAACCACTTAGCATGCATTGTTATATCCATAAATACTTCTTGCAGGCACTGTGTGTGAAGGCACAGCCAATAAAGACAACGGCAAAGACAAGCTGAAATACAAAGGCATGAATTCAACTGCACCTTAGACGAAAATTGTGACTAAGCCTCAAAAAAAGCAGAAAAGTGATACAACCTGACGGTAAAGGCTGAGATGCAAGGTTTTCTTTCAAGCCCACGAAGGCTAAAAAACACAGTGGTGCGGGTCTCGGATTTTAAAGAGCACCACAGTCAGGCTATGTCTCTAGACTTGCTTGTCACAGGCTATTAAAGAGAAGCAGATGAACGCAGCAGGTTGCAATCAGCAGGTTTCAGGGCAAGCAAATGCTTTCCACTACAGTTCAGGCTGTTACAAGGAAGAAGCCCGTGCATTCCTGTTAGGATGCTTATCCGCTATGAAAAGCTGCCATGAGCGTACACATTCACAGCCCCACAGAATTCTCAGATGGGTCCGTTTCAAGTGATGCCACCTTACAACCACAGGCATTAGAGGGACAAATGTCGCCTGCCTTCACAGTGGCCATGGAGACTGTCTAGTCCAAGCTCCATAGGAGCACTGAGCATAACGTTTTGGCACCTGAAAGAGATGGATCCCACCATGGCCAAGTCATAGAAGCTCCAGAAGCCAAAGAAATGGGCCTTGGCTTCTATTCTGTACATGGCAAGGTACCTAAGGGCTCTGAAGACAAGGCTAAACATTATGCCTGAAGTCCAATTAAACTACCGTTTCAGATATCAGAATTAATCTGAATAAAAAGCTATGGTTTATAAGCAGCACAGCACATCTAAGGCACATGTATGCATGCAAGCCACCATCACTGTATTAAGACATCGCTGATTTGTTCTTAAGAAGCAATGGCTGCTAGTACAGAACAAACATATAGGCTTTTTTCAGCGCTAATCCTCCTCCCCAATACTGAAAATACTATATACTGCTGACAGCATAATGTGCAACATATATAGCTTGATTGGAAAGCATGGGGCAGAACTTTAAAAAATGTACAGGATTCCGTTTAGAACTCCAAAGTTCAACAAATGCCCTATTTTAGGGTGAAAACAATTATAAATCTGATAATGATGCACAGCATCCATGAGTGATTTTTCCTTAATTTTGAAATAGTGTCATTAACTACGACATATATTGTAGGTTTACATTTCTAAAGAGAAATAACAGAATTGAATAGTTTTTTTTCCTATCACAAGTGATAACCAGTGTTTGATATCTTCTATTTTTCTTCCAAGAAATATCAGTCTATCAACAGTTTTAAAATAAAATGTTTTCTGTAACAATAGAACTTTAAATAAAAATATGATTTTGATTCAGATACTTTTGAGAAGACATGGATGCTTTTCCATGATCTTCTGACAAAGTAATTATTAAAACAGAGACCAGATGAGGCCTTAAAAAGACAATATACTATATTTCAGACAAGATTGCACCTCAGTTTTTCAAATAATATCATAATTGCAACATTACTTCATCAATTCTTCTTTTAACATGCTGACAATTTCCAGCTAGCCCACGTGTGAAGTTTTTTTTTTGTATTCTAGCTTAAAGAAGTAAAAGTCAGTAATTTATTCAGCACATACTGTATATGTCTTTTTACCTCCAATTGACTAGATCATTAATAAGTTAAAAAAAAAAAATCCTCTCTGACCATAATCATTATCCTCATGATGGATAAGTGATTCTTCAGAGCTTAAGTGTTGCTAGTTCTATTAAAAAATATACCATGGTATGATTTCTTAATGTGTTGCTACTTTCGCAATTGGACCCTATGCAGTTATGCCTTCAAACTCTTCCATCTGTTCCACAAGGTGGTTCTGTGAGCTTTAGGACCTCTGACTGAAGACAAACTGATATAAAACCCCCAAACGGAGTTGTCTTCTGTTTAATCCACCTCCCCCATTGTATGTCAGGGGTCTGGTAGATCCGATGTATCCACTATGACTTTAATAAAAATAGTATCATCTTTAATATACGTTCCATTCTCTAGAACAGTTTGAGCCACAAAGACCGGGCAGCCAGACGCAATGTTCATTTCTCCAGTTGGCTTCTTGAAGCTGCTGCTGTTTGGATCCGGCTTGAAAGCATCTCCTAAGTGGCGCCGAGAAGGTCCCTGATCCATTAACATGAGAGTCACTTTCTGTTTGAACGGCCAAGGAAGCAACGCATCGTATTCTCCACGCATTATGACAAAAAACAGCGACAAGTGCGTCCCCTTTCCCATGCCATCTCCATTGAGGTAAACTCTGGCACACATCTTGTAGCCAAAGTATCCAGTATAAAAGGGCTGGCTGTACAAGGACAGAGTCTTCCCCATGACTGCCTCTTGCTTCCGACGTTTATAATCTCGAATTTTCCAAATTAATACTCCGTTGTAACTGGCAGTTTCTAAAACTTGGAATCGGAGGTCCATGTCAGCCAGCCGAATATCATGAACACTCAGCATCTGATCATGTCTGCTCAGCTGTGTCTCTAGCAGGCCTGTTAGAAGACGGAAAGGACGAGGGTAAAAAAAGCATGTTTTTTCTAAAGACTGTAACAATCAACGGCCAATGCTGCTATTGTACATGAAAACACTTTCCTTCCCAAGAACCAAAGTGCATTTGCTCACCAATAAAGCCATTTCCACAAACGAGAGCCAGCTCGTATCTAAGATAACTCGGATTTTTACAAACACAGGTATTAATCACGCATGCAGTAAGAGTCAAATATTCAAATTGTCTAACAAATTTTGTCTGGTCACTAGAGAGGCTTCTGTTTTTTTCAAGAGGAGACTTGGTAGCATTACCTGTAGATTGCTATTAGCAGCGAAGACCTTGGAAGTGGTCAGACATCCCACACAATCCCGCTGAAATTCAGAAGCACCGCTCATCACTCAAAATACTTTTCTCAGACACTACTTGTCTCAGAGGTGTAGTGCTGTTACCTGCTGTTTCAGGTTCTTCATAAAAGAACACAAAATGCAAGCTTAGCTCTGCATTATATAGTCACTTAGTTTGGAGGCAGGGCTGGTTTTAACGTCCCCTTTCCCTCACATGAAAATGTTACTCTCTGTCTTTGCACCCTGGCAAAATTGGCCAACATACAATACTGAGAAAGTAGATGAATTTGTAGGACAGGCTTGTTTTATACAGATCTATTTAACCATCAAGTTCTTGCTCCCAATCATTAAGTTCAATCTCCTTATCACACATGATCTGCACTGTCCAGTTTTCACTTTATTCAGCAAGCACAACAATAACCTCATTCTCAAGCGGATCACACAGTTTTCTTTGGATCAAACATACCTCTGCAACAGGTACCAGGACAGGTGGTGTTAGGGCCAAAAGCATACCATTGATCCATGAATGGGGGAGAAGAGTAGTAAAAGAAAACTGGGCAAGATGAGACTGTATTTAAAGAGGCTGCTGAGCTCTATGAACTGTCAAAGATCAGTTGAGAAACTATTTATAATGACCTAACATTGTAATCAATACATGGGTCAAGAAAATGAAGAGACAAGAATCAAGCCTAAGAAACAGCGTGGAAGCAATCCCACATCAAAGGGATTACGCAGTTTCTTATTCAAAGAAGTCAGGAGAATCAGCATTATTGATGCTTCTACAGAAAAATCACAATGGGAGCGTCATTCAAAGGACAGAATTTTTCTCTTGACAGCACTTCATTCCATTGTGCTTACACTTACTTGTATTTCGAGCTCCTTGCCCTGCAGTTTTATCAACGCTTTCCAGCTCAGTCACTCTGTTCTGGAGGGATTCCACACTGCTCTTCATGCTGTCAGCCTCCTCCCAGTTCTGGCGGAAGGGACGGATTTCTTTGTCCAGTTCTTTCAGCTTCTCTGCTTGACTGTCTATCACTCGCTTTATAAAACAGTAAGTTATGAGTTAAAATAACAAAGCAGCATTAATTTAATGCAAATTAAACAAGGCTTATGTATCGCTAATAAAATACATTTCCAAAATAAACAAGTTTCACTTATGACATTTTAATAACACAAACCTTGAAAATTTAGATGAATAGCCCAAGTACTTATAAAACATTTACAAAAAGTCTTTAGTGTGACATAGTTACTAATATTAGAGCACTATCAGAATTATCAACACTACTTTATTTTTTAAAAAAGGAATTGTTAGTGTGCTCTTGTCTGAATTTAAACAAAAAAAAAGAGAAAGAAAAAACAAGCAAAGAAAAATTTTCAATGCAAGAACCCCCATCTGAATGTCTCTGTATTGATATTACAGGCTGGTATTTGTTGGGTTTTGTGTCAGAGTACTTAAGCAATAAAGTATGGGCACAAGAACTTACCCTGGTGTGAACCAAGTGGTTGCCCACGTGCATGTGTTTAATCACTGAGCAAAATAACGTACCCCTCCAAAAAAACATCAGTGCTCTTGCACACATGGAGCAAGAGTACATATATGTGCGGATACAGCAGCATAGGAAGCTCCAAGCTCATATAAATCAGTTATCAAAGCCTAATTTATTACGTGCCCATAATCATAGCAGAAGCCCTCAAGAACATAAGCAAAACTACCACTTCTAATCCCATAAGCAATTTGGGAATTCCCACCCTTACTTCCTGAATGGAATAACCCTCCTGAAGGTGCTTGTTGGCTGAATCTTTTTAAGAAAATAAAGAAAACAAAACCCAGCTGATTTTAGAAAGGCATAAAATATAACACTCAAGAAAAAAATTACATAGGAAGGCTAGTGTTCTCCAGAAACAGGACATCACAAGCACCTCAGTGTATTACAAATATAAAGGAGAACATTGTTCCAAGTTTACCCCAAATCTGATGCAAGAAATACATAGCACTTTACGTTAACACAGCTAATTTGGATTAGCAGGAATTTTAGCCAGAACCCCATAACCACATGTGAAGTTCAAACGTTAACACAAATATTTGAGACAAGAAACTACTTTTGCTACCACCTACAGTTAATTCCAAATCTAACTTTATCATCATATAGTGCCAACGTGTAAAAATAAGTTTTCACTTCTTAAAAAAAAAAAAAAAAGCAGCAGTTGAGTACAAAACAAGAAAATAAAGTTATTTTGCATTTGCCTTCTGGTTAGCCATGTGGATTCAATGTTCCCCACTGGTGGGGAAAACCCTTCTGTCTCATGCAACCTTCATTTCCCCTTTTAGGCATTTGCTTTTAATCATGTGGTTTCAGTTACACTGAAAGTCTCTAACTATTAATTGAAGGCTGTCAATTTGATAAGTCAGTTAGCAAAATCATGTTCTAGGAGTGTTTTATTCTGTTGTTTCTCAAAACTGCTGAGTAATTTAACGTATTTCAAGATTAACTATTTCTAAATTGGATTTTTAGAACAAGCTTACTTATCTCTCACTTGCAAATTTACAACTTTGGGAAGGAAAGCTGGGTACTGAATCAGAAACGCAGAGGCATCATCCACTAACTAGATTAAGCAACTTGCCTAGACGTACAAATCATTAGACACCAACCCAGTCGCACCCTCTCACTGGGATTGACAATAATCAGAAAATAAAATAAGGAAGGGCTGTTCACCATACATGTAAATAGAAAACACACCATGGAATGGCCTGAATGAATGCTGGAAGAGCAGAGCCACAAGATTTGGCCATTAACATGCAAAAGTAAATTCAAGGTGTGCCCAAGCCTGATCTTTCTGTCCTCTGCTTATGCAGAACCTGAACTCTCCAAGGCAAGAGCAGTAACACGGTCGTGCAGTCGCACGGTGCCACACACAGAGATGCTCTGATGTCCAACTGGGACCTCGTGGCACTTAGTATCAAACAAAAATGAATAAATGCATTTTTAAATGAACTGGGAGAGTGGTAAATACACAGAACAATTCTAAGTTACTCTTCTTTTGGGAGAAGTTTACTAAAAGTTGTTTCTAGGGACCCACTCTCTCCATCAGCCTGTGTCCAATATTCTACCTTTGTACACACGCAACCAATCTTGTTTTTTCAGTTGCTTTACTATACACTGACAAATGAGTAGTACTTTATCTCCTGTAGCTCTTCATGAGAATTCAAGAGATACAGAATAATCAGAAATAGACATGTATTCTGTTTTTAAAAAAAGCAGTGGGATCTCTATCTTTTTACCCTACAGGGAGTCAACCTCCCTCACTGCTGAGAGATACTGATGTACTAAATCTCAATTTAATACAGCACTGGAGAATTTCACTGTCTCTAATTATTCCATTAGAAAGCACACAGATGTCTCACACTGTACTCATAAATTTTCAAGTACATATCAATTTTCTGCATGCACTTTTCATTCCAGCAACTGACCTCTCCAGATCATTAATCCAGAGTTATATGCCTGGCAAATCATTGAGGGCTCTCCTTGATGTTGATTTTCATCTAGGTTTTGTTCAGTGTTTCTAATAAACAACTTCCAGAATTTTAGGACTATTATTACTAAAAGAATTTAGAAAATGTCATGAGGAACTGAAGAAAGTTACAATCACAGCTCTCTCTTTCAGATGCTCCTAATGGACTTTTCCATTGCAACCAATGGAGCAAAACTAGATCTAAAGAATGCACTAGAAAAGGAACCAAAGGTACTACTTGATTGGGAAAACAAATCACACATCTTCCTCATTTGAAAGAATGTATTACCAGCTTAATAGCTTCATATTCATAAGGTTATTTGTTTCTTTCATCTTCAAGCACCTCACGTCCACACTCAGCTTAAGACTTGGATTACTAATACGCTTTTGTATACTCTTAAGAGATACTGAATGTGAAAGTCCCTTTCCACAAGACAGCAGTCAAAAAAGTACCACATACTCACTCGGTAAAAACTCTTCCCCTAGAGACCAGAACATAGAAAATTCATCTCAAACATCTCAAGGTTGAGGTTCCTGCCAGACACCTTTGATGCATTTGCAGGAGTTGTGTCAAATGCCTTGTGGCCAGACCTGAACTGGCAAGTTCTACACTGGAAGTGTCTTGTATCGCCACAGTTGCCCAGTGCAACCCAGAAAAAAGAAGGGTTCACAACAGGTAACCAATTCCTTCAACTCCCAGTAGGCAGCAGAAGGAGGCTAACCATACCGTACAAGGAAAACCAAACTGAGGTGTGTTTCCAGGATGCCCTTAATAATCTGACCGAAGCAGGAAGTTCCAGTAAGTGGAAGGAAGCAGGTTAAAATAGCTGTAAAACACAGCTTGGCTTAAAATAACTAAGCCAAAAGAGCTGGTGAGAAGTAATGAGGAAAAAGGAGGGGGAAAAAAGAATAAGAAAGAAAAAAAAAAGAGCAAAACATACTCTCTCCACTTCTTATCACCAAAAAACCACTGTTGCAATCTGTTGCAACCGTATTGTTTGATGGGGTTTTGGTTTTTTTCTAAACATAAACCATTTGAAATTTGATTTTGCTAACACTTACAGCTTGAGGAAATCACAGATATTGCAACCTGTCATCTAGACAATCATGAAAAACCCTGTTCTGTGTTTTTCCCGTCTCCCCTGTCATCACTGGTTATTGAGACAGCACGTATAAAAACCCCAGGCTTACAAATTAACTTACCTCCTGGTAGATTCAATCAGCAATATCAATACATACAAGGATTAGCTTCCCAGTGTCAGAATGCAATATTGTAAGCATGCAGCCATATCCCAAACTGTCATCAGACCAAGTAACAGTGACTAAGGCAGACTAAACTCATTACAACATGGGCTGAACATGGAAAGAATTAAATGTTGTAAGGAGAAATGTTGCTCTTGCTGAACTTAAAGGTTCCCTTATAAATCAACATTAAGGGACTCAAGGCTCTGAGCTCTTGCAATGTGCTAGTCTTTGAATTTTAGCCATACTCTAGTTTCAATACCTATAGCTTTCTTCAGTATCAACATTTGCAGTTTAATGTGTGAAGTGAGTAGTAAGTGAAAAAGATAACTTTATTCACGGTCTCTTAAGCCAGATGCTAAAGCAGGTATCTGATAGTCTAGCAGCAGACATACTAAAATAATACGTGAAGGATACCTTCACAATAGCTTGCTAAGTATCTCCTGAGGTTTCCCTAACTGCTGTTAATATCATGGAAGCTAACACAAATTCCCAGCATCCATGTTCCAAGCCCCCTCTGAATGCAAAGCAAAGAATTCCAGCTTGGGCTAAGCACCACGCTACTGCATCCAGAGGATTTCTAGTCTGACCCTGGCTTGTAGCCAGGTGATTCAGATCACAGACTCAGACCTCCTGGCAAAGCAATAATTAGATACCTTTTCCTCGGAAAGAGGACAACAGAAACACAGATTTTAAAAAGCGTGTTCAAATGCATCATACTCAGTTTGGATTGATTCCACACCAGACTGATCTGACCCAGGATTAATATTTTTTTAAAATACCAGCAAATAGAAAATAAATATACATTATACATACGATGGTTTTAAGGTACTAATCTTGTTCTCCAGTTTGACAGCAATTCCTCAAACAGTTACTTTTAACAGAGAAGAAAAAATAATTACAAATATTCTTCAGATAAGGTTTGTCATTTTCTTTTTGGTCTTTTCCCTTTAGAAACAGGGGGATTGTTTTAACGTGGGCTGGGCAACTGCAGTGTTTTAGTGTAGGATCTTACTGCAACAAAAACAAACCAGCTACAGACCAGGAGAATTTAAAAAAAAAAATCAGAGTAAGGTTTATAACAAGGTAAACTTCCCCCCCTTTTAAATTACAACACCTCACTTCACATCTGTAAAGGCACAGAACAGAAGCTACTACCATTTCTGCTTTAATGGGGAGATTCTAAATTTCTTACCTGTAAGTGAAGTATTTTAGATTCATTATTCCGCAGCATTTCCTTCTGTCTTTCAATTTCTATTTCAAAGCTACAAATCTGATTATGTAAAGTTTGTATACTCTTGTTCTTTTCCAAACTTTCATTCTGGAGCAAGGCCACCTGGAAAAAATTCTACAATTACTCCTGCCAAAGTTTATTATAAAAAATACCTATAACTTTGTTAGCTTTAAACTATCTTATACACATGAAAGGGATGAGATCCTAGCAAAATCTCTGTGTCTTGCAAGTAAATAAACCCCAACCTTCCAATTGCTACTTTTGCACTTCCAAAGCATGGTATCAATACAACTTTGGCTATTGAAAGTGCAGATATACAAACAGCACAAAAAATACTGTAAAAGCATAGTTTTTTTTCCTTATTCCATTTATATAATGGCTTGGTTTCCTGCTTTCCACTGACTTGGGTGTTACTTGGAGTTTGGAAGAAACAAGCTCCTTAATTCTAGACTGGTGTTAAAGACTCAAGCTCTGCACAGAAGGGAAAAGCTGGTTGAGAAAGGGAAGCATTAATCTTCCCCACCTACTCCAATCTATCCTGATCTATAGTAAATTTAAGGAGAAACATCATCTGCATGGCTTGGCTTCACAGAATGCAATGGTGATGAAAACTCCTGAAATGAGTGAATACAGAAGGGATCCATGCCTTTGAAGGAAAATCCAGTGGTGCCTACTAGTAGAAAAGACTAAGGAGCTACAGACTGCAGATTATATTCTCTCTCTGTATTGACATTTTATGAATTCATTCATTAGTGACTCATTCTGATTTTAAAACATGAGCCTTGTTAGAAGAATATCATATAATATTTTCCTTAGGGATGAAAGTAATACAGTAAACAATCTCTATCACACTGTTTTACTCTCTGTTCATTAACGTGGTTGGGGAAGGGGGCTGCTTTGTGGTGGTGTTTTGTCTTTTTTTTTTTTTTTAGATCTCATTTTTCCCCAGGCAAAAACAGAGAAAACAAACAACACAAAATGACATTTGGACATGCCCTGCTCATTTCCACAGATACATGATTATATGGATAAGAAGCAGCACTATTTTTGACCCAGGAAAATCCTGATAAATGTTCCACATTGAGACCAATTATTCGGATGCTTCCCCCAAAAAAATCTACACCCCCAGTACAGATGCCAGGTTGAGGTCAAGTCATTTTTACCTCTGACGTGGGTACCACTGTAGAATTCCACCACCCTAACTGCCCTCTAATCAGACACAGCTGAATTACTTATGTGTCACTGCATTCCTAGCCTGAAGAAGCTAACCTCTTTAAAAAGGTAAATAATTTCCAGCTCTATACTAGCCAAAACTAGACAAAGGACTGCCAAGGTCTGCAAGGCAGGTTGATCAGCAGGGGCCCAAAAACATAGAAATACTGGAATATATACGTATGCGCATATCTACTTTTCAATATAGCATAGCATGGTGCATATACGCACATACATTAGTTCTGCATTTTAAATACGGAAAAAAACTAGCAGAAAAGGCTCAACAGAAACGAGACAAAGCTAATTTTGCCAGTGCAGAGAGAGAACCAATCTTGAGGCTGAAGGAACGCATGCCTAGGCACTAGAGAAAAATTTCAAGAACAAGTTTAAATTTAAACTAATACCCCCACCTCCTACGTATTTCAGATCTGCTGGGTAGCCACTTTAATTTTTTGCATACTCCTTTTCCTTAATGAATCAGAGTTCTTTAGTTAATCGTGATCTTTACATTCCCCTTTTCTCATTGTTTCCTCCCCAGGCCTGCCAATCATAAGGCAGTTACACTCTGTGTCACTACCATTACATTTCCATTTTTGTACAAGTTATAAAACGTGGGCTTGTGTCGTACTGAGATTTTCCACGCAGCTCTACAGAACACAAGAAAGACAGAATTATGTCCTGCAGCCCTTAATCATACAGAACTGTCATTGCTAAGTCAGTAATTGTAGTTTGGTGGCAATTTGTGAATAAGAAATCCTTAGCACTAAATATAGTTTCCTAATTGCATTTGGCGTAAGTCTTTGGAACTGGAGTTAAAAAACAGGGTAAAGGAAACAGCATCCATCGGTTTCCTTTACTTCCTTGTTGGATTTGAAATATTGCTAGGATAAAGCATGCTTTCATTCAGCAGTCTTTCAAATTAAGCTATTGCTTATTATTGATTACTAAAAAAGAATGGAAGGAACCCTCTTATGCCACAAAGAACTGGATTAAAACAGACAGGTCCCATATTTAAGTCACATTTTTAAAAAAGAAAAATGACTTCATACCAGACTTCTTTAACAATGTGACAAAGCCACAAAATTACATCCAAGTCATTATCTCCAACATCACAAAACCTGTGGGAGGTCAGTCTGCCAGTCTGTCCCATCACAGAGTGAATAAAACACCGGAATTTAATTCGCCCCACAAAGTTTTGATTCAAGATTTTACATCTGACCTTCTCTCACTACTCTTTGCCAGCGGCACTGTTTAAATACCAAACTCGTAAGTCAGCACAAGCCTTGCAGCTCCAAAGACTTTTGGTTTGCACACTTCATAAGCGCTGTCAAAGAACATGGTGACTGGGAGAAGGCAACTGTTCCTCTCCCCTCCATACGTATCACAGTGAGTGCCCCAAAGGAAATCTCGACCCTACAGAAACCAACAAGACTCCCACCAACTTCAGCAGAGCCAAGATTTCTCTGATATCACCAGCTAAGTTAATTTGGCACTGATATTCTTTAGTACATCAATTAATTAATCGCCCCCCCTCCCCCTCAAAGAAGAGAGCATCAATGAAGTTACAAATCATTTTGTTACCCTTCTCTAGAATAAAGTCACTGACATATGATATGTGGTTAGCTATTCTGGTAACTTGGCATGGTCTTGGGATTTCCAGTGATTCAACTCATTATTATGAATAGGAAGAAGTTTACAAAGCAGGAAGTGAAAAGAAAAAAGAAAAAAATAAAATGGACAAACAATGATAAGCAGTTATGTCCTAAATGAAGTTAAAACAAAAATTGAACATAAAGGAGTAGTAAAGTGTATATTTTCTTAGATCTGTAAGAGACAAACACAGAACTGCTGGGCATTTTTTAAATGACAAAGCACCTCTCAGGACACTGACAAAAGGCAGAACATGGTCTATTCTGGAAGTCACAGGGAACGTGGGTTTTTTTCCTAAGATTAAAACTATACAGTTTATTTTACATCAGACTAATGATAAAAAAGAACTAAGGATATGAATTTGTATCTGCTAAAACCAAAAAATGCACAGGTCCTGTATTAACAAAGAGATTCAACTGCAAAAGCAAACCAAAGTATTGTTATTATCAAACTAAGACTTCCATGCATAATAAAAATTTTGTCTACAAAAAGGCACTGGCCTTCAATGGTTTTCTTATGGGGCTTCAAGTCCAAGGACAAATGTGCTTGGGACAAAACTGTATTTTGTTGTTCCTGTTAACTTCTGCTTTAAAACTACGCTGCTCCCTGAAGCCGCAGGACCTTGCTGGAAACCCACGCGTGAGAGATCGCTGCAGGGCAAGAAGGGAACACGCTTTCTAGACAGGGCGTACTACACTTGAGGCAGCGCTCTGCTGCGCGATGACAGAAGTCACAAGCCACACACATCACAACTGCCACTGAACTCACGCTGGTATTTTATTTAACTCATTCTAGAAATATCTGAATGGGCTCCTGACTCTTCTGCCTGCGTCTGTAGAATAACTTAGCAATTCTGGGGCTTTTTTTTTTTTTCCACCCCAACAAAAAGCGGCAGCATTACTTAATGGCCATGTAAAACTTTTTCAAAAAGATTGAACAGTGGCTTGTTTTGAAGTCTTGCAGTTTTTTAACCGAGGCCTTACATTTTATTTGCAGAACAGATGGTTAAGTCATTCAAATGATTCACAGGATTGTAGCTGACACTGATATGATTTCCAGCATCTCCCAAATCCCAAACATTCTAAACTAGGAGTCCCAAGGAAGCACTGCAACATGAACTTCATTCTGGTCTAGCACTGAAGCAGAAATCATTGTGCCCATGCGTTACAGTATGTCTGATTTAATTAACCTGTGCAGGCCACTGAGTTTGGAAAACCAGAACAAAAAGTAAATAATCAGTTTATTACATGGTATTTCTAATAATGTTATCTCTGGAAAAATATTGAGGTAGCAAAAATACAGCTCACAGGACTGCCATAGCTTTCTGAACCCTCCCTTTTGTAACTAGGCAGCTTAGAGAAGAAATGTAATACTGGGCTGATTATCTATGTGAAAGAAGTGTTTTAAGTTACCAATGAGGAAAACTGTATATGGAGTTGCGAAGCCAAGTTTCTCCCAGCATTTTAGTGTAACAAAGATACCAGATATGCTAAATGCTTGATTACTTTTGGAGCCTATTAGTGCTTTAGCTGTAGTGTTGAACAGCTGTTAAACAGAAAAAAAGCGCTTCTTCCAGTACTTTAATATGATTTAAAGAAATCAATGAAAATTAGAAGTGAGTAGAAGATATACCTTATTTTCTAGAGCATTGCTCCACTCTTTCAATAAGTTAACATGCTGCACTGCTGAGCTGGCTTCATGTGCTTTAATTTGTTGGTTTGTTCCCTGTGACAACAAAGAATTTATACATTTTAGCCAATTCCACTTCTTTTAAACCTACAAAGAAAGAGTATATCAAGACATAGAACCAACACTACATATTTTGGTTCACGGATGCATGTTGCAGAACTGTAGAGAGAAGGGAGATCTACTTGGGAATTTACAAAAGTCAGGAATACATTTAATATAGCAAGTGTTTTATACAACTGCCATATATCTCCATCCAGTGTGTTTGATATGTCAGAGACAATAAAGATGAACAAGATTTACAAAACGAATTATATTTTAAAGTCTTCTGCATAGCTTTACACTAAATAAAGCACAATAAAACTCCTGAGTCATACAAAACCTAAAATGTCCAATTCCCCAAACGGTAATTTAAAACTCCTGCTCTATTTCATGAACAGCTTAGTAAGCACTAAATTTTCCCTCAGATGAGTATTAAAGACAAATATTTAAGATAGATCTATCATCACTGTAAAATGCCAGCTTTATAAACTACTTTGAGAGATATCACAATGCCTAGTTTGTCATCCTAATCATTTCCACGATTGCTCTACGATATTCAGATATGCTGCCTCTGCACAACCTATAAATGCTGGTACAAATAACCACTATATAAATAATTTACAGAACACACATAGATCGTATACAGAGTACATAAAATGCAGACCATATTACTTTCTTTATTTGTATTGTGTTGCGTTACACCTACCTCGGTAAGTGTTTTGCAATGCAGAGTATATTAGCTTTGATGGTAGATACGCTGCAAAGCAACTGAAAGGGTTTCAATGATCCTCAAGGTATGTACTCTATATAAAATACTAAAAATATATATGTGGATATATGTACATATATGCACACATATACATACATAAAATGAATGGCAATACATACGACATAACAGTGGGCAAGGTTACAGCACTGATCGGTTCTACCACTAAGAGCATTCCTGTTAACACTTAAAACGGGCAATGCTCATTACCAAAGACCCTGGAAATACCTGCAGGAAGTAGTTTATTGAGAAGTGTTGCTGTTTACAGTTCTTGTCTCTTTAAGTTATCTTGGCTAACATGTGAATCACACTATCTGAACTTGTGTTTTTCCTGTTGGTGGTTTCTGAAATTTCCTGACTAATCTCTTTATTAGTATCCAAATTCCCCAAGATACGTGGTAAAGGAAGCAGAATATCGGCAGAGACTGGAATAATAAACTCTGAGGTTTGACCCTTTTTTTTTTTTTTTTTAAATTTTTTAAAAAATGTTGCAGGGATTGCCAGGATTAAATTCTAAACCTTTTTTTTTTAAATAAATTTCATGTTATGCTTTGATTATACACCTATGTGCACACAGACATACGACTGCACATAACACGTTCTAAGTGCTCCAACCTATATTTAACCTTAATAAAAACATTAAGACACACAAATGAGAGAAAATATAAACATACTTAGCTCAAGAAAATAAATGCTTTCATAGAAACAACTGAAATTAAGTCTATTTTCCGAAGAACAGAAGTGACTTTCCTCTTATTCTAAGTTTAAAAGTTCTTCAAATGTATCATCTTCCTACTTCAACTACGTGTACCCCATAACTGAACTCCCAAACCACCGCAGGAACGTGTGGGCTTTTTACACTATTTTTAAAATGCAAAACCAAACATCTGCTGCATAATCACTTGGTGCAACCTGATGACTTTTTCTTAACCAAGACCAGAGAAGTCCAGAACTTTCACGTCAAAGAGTTAGGTTCTATTTGCACACTTTCATCAATTGGGAAGTATAATTGTTATATACTGACCTGAAAAGTGCAGCCATAACGCTTAAAACTACAGGTACTTGGGGCATTAATACATTCTGACAAATGTGCATTCAACTGCAATAGGAAAAAAGTGTGAGTTTTGGCAAAAGACGTTTGCATGATAATGGTCAAAACATAAAAGGGCACCGGTTATCAGGCTCGTATCGTGTGCCATTTGCAGAACATACAATAAACGTGTGTATATTTTCTCCAGTCTGGCCTAAAGTGCAAATACTATATATACACATATGTAAACCACACGCACATGCCAATACAGTATACAGTGTGATACATTTAATATACAGTGAAACTTCTACTAAAGGCTATTTCAATAGGAAACCCAATTAAAAAACAAAAAAAAAAGCAAACAAGAAGAACGCACTCTACAATTATTTAGGTGATTTCATTTGACTTTAGTGAATGACTAATCTTTTCTCAACAAGTAATTTTTTACAGGTGTTCTGAGCAAGTCTTAAGATCAGTTTCACTGTAGTAAAGTACATTTTTCTCTAATCCCAATTTCATAAATAATCAATTTTTCAAAACATAGCATGCAATTATCTGTGGCTAAATTTAATGGTTAAGTTACATAAAAAGAGACCAAACAAGTACTGCATGAAACAGACAAAGTTTTAGAACAGGTAGAGTTAAGTAACTTTAAAAAAATGCAGTACACAGGACTAAAACTGATTAGTAAAATGCCTGCATTTTTCACAGATTGAGATTTATTTCAATATCATGGATTATTATGAGCACAGACCACTTTTTGTTCAAAAATAAACCAATTCACAGAAGCATTTACGTATATACAGACAGCGGCCATTGCAGCGCAGAGGGCAGCAGCTGGATGCAAACTGCCTAGAAGTTGGAGCAAAGAGCCAGTTTTGGAAACACTCTCTCTGCAAGTTTATATTTCCCACAAAGGAGAGAGGAGCTAGGGTCTAGCTCCTCAGATGGCATCACTCTTTTGAGTTTCAAAAAAATCACATTTGAAATTCCCACACCATAAGCCCCATATGACTCAGCTCATCCACCTCTGTGGAAAGAAGTGGGGAACCAATTCTGCTTTGAACGTGTCCCTCTGGAGCAGACAGGACCGTCTTTAAAATCTGGTACCGAGATCCAAAGCCATCACTCATCTCTGATATACACCTACTACATTCTAAACACTAGCTGTAGAAATTCACGGTACAGTTTCAAAAGGCACGTGGTTCAGAAAAAAAGTAAGAAATATAAAATATAAAAATAAGAAAGAGACATGTGGTATAACAGGCTTTACAAGAATGCCACATTTTCAGCTTCTCAAAACTAGAAGTTTGCCAAAGAGTTATGAATTAAACATGAAAAATTGCCTTTTATTCTGCAATAGAATATTCACTTCTTGTACTCCACAGAATTTTCTCAAACTGTTAGGCAGGCATTTTGCCATTTTCTGTATTAGAGTTGTTGTCCCTAACCATGCAGCTACGCAATATATACATTTTCACAGTATCAGAAAAAAATTAAGCAACACACAGCAACAGATGATGCAGGGCAAGAAGACTGTTTAAAATGCTTTTTCCTACCAATGGTTTCAGAACCCAATTCTGATTATACATGTAACAACCCAGGCTTTAAGGGGTCAATTCTTAAGAGCACTCAGATATACCTCTTCTCAAAGTAACTGCTGACGTCAAGATTTAAGAATATGCCCAAATGGTCCAGAACCAGGATCTAAACTCAGAAGCAAGCACTGATAGAGCTGGCTCAGTATACATATGTTCGCTTTTCTTAGCAGCTCAGTTTCTCTTAATAGGTACAGTAACTATCACATATTTTATATTTCATTATTGTGGGGCAAAAGACTGTCCCTGTGTTTGGCAGGTGCCTTATGCACTATGACATGATTAATACTTTACAAGTGTAGCTGAAAAATAGTACAAATCCAACTCGGGAAGTAACTATCAGTAAAACGCAAAAAGCTTATCCTCAGATCAGAAACACAACTTTCCTTAAGTGAGGCTTAGAGAGTGCTGAAGACTTAAATAAGCTCTTCCCCATCCTTGATGAGTAAATTCTAGTTTTAGGAAAAAGTAAAGCACATTGACTCTTGACAGATGCTACTTATATCTTTTAACTTACAAAAAATGTGGATCTGTTCAAACAAGACAGGTTTTAATTTTATTTTTATGATCTGGCCTATATGTTACTGTAAGATCCTATACATTAAGAGAATTTTTTTTGCATTTCTGCACCTGGTTGTTGGAGTGTTGTACTCATATCACCCTCTATCTTAACACTAACTCTTTGTCAGTTATTATGTTTCCCAAATTTAACAGATTTAATCATAATTCAAGTTTTTCCCTTAAATGATTCTACACATTCTCTAGTCTTTACTAACTCTTGTCAACGTGCACTAAATTTTAGTTCTTTTTGTTTTAACATAAGTGAACTACCCCAAGATGCTGCACTACGGTGCTCAACAAATGCTTCAAATGGGGGAAGGGCAAGGGAAGAGCTAGTAAAAATGAAAGCAGGAAAGACATGTGCTAATCTTGGGCAAGCCAAGTGCAATAGTGACACAAAACTAAGAAATTATTTCTTTTCAAATAGTTTTTCAAGAAATCATTAAAATTATTTGAGTGTTATCACACTTAACTGTGTGGTAGAAAAAGCTTTTCTTTAGATCTCACATTTTAATAAAGAAACGGCTTCTGGCAAAATTCTTGCGAGATCTTACTTACTAAAAAAATTATTATTTAATTTTTCAGCACAACACTGGGCATGACTTCTTACCTCACTCCTCATGAGTGTTTTAACACTACATTTATGAGGACATGAAACCATGACACACGGGCAGTCTGTATCTTCATGTTTCTACGGAGGAAAAAGCAAACAAACCACAAATCAACTCTTACTCTGAAATTAAACAGAGGACTTACCTGCAAAGAAAAGCATTCCACAGTCATTAAAAAAAAACCAACAGATTTTTTTCAATGTTTATCCCAATTGTTTATACTTGTGACAAACATCTTGATATTTTGTAGCAAAAACAAGGGGTTTCTTGTATTTTCCCATACAGAATAAATCTATTTGCTTCCCATTTTATTGTTTTTACTTAGAGCAATGAAACTGTAATAAAAGTCCAGTTGTCTTCCCCAACAATTACTCACAAGAAAAAGTAAATTAAGATCTTTAAGAGCGAGCGGAACCGCTGCAGATGTATACAGTGAATGAAAAAGCTCTTCAGAAATGTACAGTGCCGACTCTCAGAGAATCCCTCTTTCCTAAGTACAGATAGTCCCTTTCCAATTCTTTTCTAATTTTGATTCCCAAATATCTGACACAAAGTCTCACTGTTACGCAACAAAGTTCAGAGAGATGTTGAAGTTTTATAATGATGCTGGGCAGGCATTATGATCTGAACCTAAATGATGACAAATAGAATCACAGAATCATCCAGGCCGGACAGGACCTCCAAAGGTCATCTAGTCCGACCTCCCCGCAGTCACAGGGACACCCCCAACTAGACCAGGTTGCCCAGGGCCTCATTGAGCTTCGCCTTGAATATCTCCAGGGAAGAGGCCTCAACCACCTCCCTGGGCAACCCGTTCCAGTGTTCCACCACCCTCAGAGTAAAGAATTTTTTTCTAATATTCAACTTAAATCTACCCTTCTCCAACTTAAGTCCATTGCCCCTCGTCCTATCGCAGCAGCCTTTGTGAACAGACCCTCCCCAGCCTTCCTGTAGGTCCCCTTTAGGTACTGAAAGACTGTGATTAGGTCTCCCTGGAACCTCCTCTTCTCCAGCTGAACAGCCCCAGTTCCCCCAGCCTATCCTCGTTGCAGAGGTGCTCCAGCCCTTTGATCATCTTTGTGGCCCTCCTATGGACCATCAGGTCCATATCCTTCCGCAAGTGCGCGCTGCCTGCTCATGTCCAGCCTTTCGTCCATCAGGACTCCCAAGTCCCTTTCTTCAGTGCTACTTTCCAGCACCTCGTCCCCCAGTCTGTACTGATAGTGAGGAGTGTTCTGGCCCAGGTGCAAAAAATACTCCAGTACTGATGTCAAATCACATCACCATAGGGAGGGAAGAGAGTCGGGCCCAAGCCAATTGGATTTACATTGCTTCTCAGTTTTTCTCAACAAGAAGAAAAAAATGGGGGGGGGAATACTCATGTCAAGTGTCGTGTCCCAATCAACTTGAAGCACAATGTTTCACTGCTGGCACTTAAGAAAAACAAAGGTCTAGATTTATAAGCCTGTTAGAAAGGGAAAAACAGACAACAGGCCCTTGTTGCCCAGTAATGATACCAGATGTGGTAGGACAAGGTGTTACTAGGTCTAGGCTCTTTGCTGCCACCCTGGCCATGAAAAGGGTGTCCCAGGTAGACCTGACCAAGGTAATCTGGACTCCTCAGAGGGCCGAAATGCCACTGAGCTGATAGGGACAGCCACTGAGGAAGGCACGAGATATTATCGCCTCGCTCCCTTGTCACTGCCCTGGAACCTGACCTGTTCCCAGCATGGCACTGGCTTCCCTGGGGAGCCATGGTAATACCTTGAGTTGTGTGTGATGTTACCCGTGCTACTCACTGCTTTTGGCTTTGTGTGATCGACTGGGAGTATTTAGTTGGGAGAAGAGGATGCTGAGGGGAGACCTCATTGCACTCTACAACTATCTGAAAGGAGGTTGTAGATAAGTGGGTGCTGGCCTCTTCTCCCAAGTGAATAACAACAGGACCAGAGAACATGGTCTGAAGTTGCGGAAGGAGAAGGTTTAGATTAGATAGTAGGAGGAATTATTTCACTGAGAAGGTGGTCAAGGTATTTAAGAAATGTGTAGATGTGGCACTTCAGGGCATGTTCTAGTGGCCAAGATTGTTGGGTTGGTTGATTTGCTATATGTGGCTGGTTTTTTTGATTGATTGTTTTCCCCTCTGGTGTGCTTATGGTTGGGCTGGACGATCTGAGAGGTCCCTTCCAACCATGAATGTTCTGTGATTCTGAGTTACAGGAGGGAAAAGGTAGCTTCGTGACAAAAGAACCCAACTCTTTTAGATGCTTTATACAGAAGAAAAGAATCTTAACTTGCCTAGAGTCAATGCAGGCAAGAAAATACATTCTAAAAACCCGAGTACTAACATTGTTAACTAAAGAGTCTGCCTCCAACAATGGGGATTTCCTACCCCATGGGTCATGGGATTCTATGAAGACATGAACCATACATACTCTGGTAACATTATTTTTGTTTCTATTTGCATACTTTTTTTCTTGGTACGCTCCCTCTATCTCCATTTTCAGTTCAAGTCACTGAGTCCTGCTTCAATCATTATTACATTAGTGAAAACTTTAGGCTACAGAAGCTAGAGATGAACTCAAGCTCTGGGTGACAAAATGCAAATGAGAAGTCAAAAGGAGCCTTTCATCCAAATGTACAGTCTCATCAAGCTTCTGATTCTCCACTATTGAAGTAAAACGAGGTACCATTTTATCAGGCCACAACAAATAAAACAATCTGTATTTCTATAATCATTGAACTTTTTAAAATCTAGGCAAAACCAGTATTAAAATAGTAGCTAATTGCTCATCTAATTTGGAGCTCTTTGCATCCTTAAAGCAGCATGAAAGCAAAAAACTGTCTCTTTTCTATGTACTGAAACATATAAGTCAGTGATAACATGAGAATGTGTAACACTCCTTGGAAGCATTCCGATTTACAAATGCAGATTTCTTTGGAACTTTTAAGGACAGGTGAAAAAGCAGTAACAACTTTAATGCAATCATAATGCAATCAAACTAGTGACATCTCAACATAAAGCTCAAAACACTGGCCCTCTGGATAAGTCAATTCTATTACCTCTCAAAGCAGCTCAGTATTCCACCACTTAAGATTTTGGAGAACAATTACTTCATTTACAAACACTCTTTTCTGTACTTATCTAATATGCCATTCTTGTTTCCCCATGTGTATGTCTAAAACAGGCTTCACTGTGAATTAAAAATTTGACAGACTAACTAAAACTTGTCTCACCATCTGAATATCTTGAAAGCTACCGCTAGTTCAAAAGATTTCATAAATGTCAAATCCATCAACATCTGATAAAAGAGAGAGCTTTTAAACTAAAGAAAGTTCTGTACTGCTCAAAAGCTAAGCATGATTTCAGACTCGAAAATTTAACTAAGTTGCTCCTATAAAAAGAAACTGCCTACAAGGAACCTGTGAGCAAGTTCCTTAGATATGAAAATCCAGCTTGTAAAAGAAGACATATTTAATATTCACAAGTTTTGTCTTTTAAGACACTACATATTTTTTAATGTCACTCTTTGCCTCACACCAATTCCCAGCCTAAAGAAAATCCTGCAAGAACAGCATTCACCCAACTAAACAGAGTTTCACTTCTGTATCAGAATGTGCAAGAATAAACATTGTATAAACTTAATTTTCTCTGTATTTTCACATCTCAGACACCTTATGCTAGGCAATGCACAACTGATAAAGTACAAGCCCTTGCAAGGATACACTCAAGTAACTGAAAGCCAGATCTAAATCAGAACTTGGTGAGATTCTACCTACACCATTTTGTAATAGCGTCTCTGAGCAAATTATGTTTCTTAGTACCGTGAGGCTTCAACTAAAACAATACACAAGAACACAAATGAAAATTACATTCTCATCATTCTCACTATACTAAGAAGGTCCAAAACCTGAGACTGTCAAACTCTGGAAACCATGTAAACAGAATTAAAATTTTAAAAAAAAAGTTAAAGTTACAGCAAGAGAGATTCAGCACAGTTAAATGTAAAGCAACACAAACACAGTCAAGTTACAATTCTATGTGTAAAGCAAGACTTTCTCAACCTCTGCTCTATACTTCAAACTCACAACATGCTGCTCTTTCAGACAACCTACTTACATGCCAAGAACAGCAGTAACTTGGCCTAGGCCTGTCACGTACCATTGCTGGTTATGGCAAGACACAATTTGTTTTTACGGTCTTTCCTCTTGTAACAAATCACACAGTACCCAAGAAGGGTATATATAGAAAGATGCTATTTTTCCAGTCAATTGCTATACTTTTGCTTTTCCTGCACAACATTTGATTTTTATCATGGTAGTCGCATTTATTATATCAATTTAAGCAAAATTTAAAAACGCAGCAGAAATTACTTTAGTATCAGTGTTCTGCGGTGGGTTTGAATTTTTTTTTTTAATGCAGTATCTGAACATCAGAAAAAAGAAAACACTTCACAGTCACCATAGAAGCTGGGGGTTTTGCAACAAACAAACAAACAAAAGTAGTTTGAAAGTCACCCTATTTTCTTTTTTGACTTACTAATTTTTGCCAAAGCTCTACTGGAAGCTACATAGAAGCACAAGAGGAGTTACTACTCCACACTGATGTATGGAATCTTGTTTTATATACACAAGAAAATACTGCACCTGCAACATAATCATTGGGACTTGGCTTTTACAGTATTTACAGGTTGTCTCCCGGTATTTACAGGTCTTCTCTACGTGGTCTGGCAAGTCTTTTCTCAGTATTTTTTCTTTGCAATCAGCACGAGGACATGAGAGTTCTTCAAACTGACAGTCAGTTTTCAAATGCATCTGAAAGATAAAAATAATAGTCAACTAAGTTTTGTGGATGTCTTCTATCCTTCGAGACATTGCACATTAAGTAATTTCGGGACCAAATTAAGCAAAGTCATTTTGTGCACTATATTGTGCAAGAGCAAACACTAACAAATCTACTCAGGAATACATTTACCTACACAGGAAATTTTACTGCGTTATACATGTATATGAGCTACTTTTACACTAAAAGCATACTACGGCAGTCCAAAATTCCACACAGACTATTTAAGAAAAAGGTAAGCACTCTTTTTCAAAGTATATTATTCCACATAAACACTGATGCTGCCCTTAAGCTGTTTAAGTACCCAAGCTTGCTCATTCAAAACAAATTTAAGTACCTACACACCTGACTGCAGACTGCTGTGTGGCCATCCCTTCCAACTGTTAAAATTACTGGGTTACTGTTATGTTATGTCTTCATGAACCAAAGCTTTAAGTTATTTTGTTCAAGTCTGGAGAAGCCAAAGGTTTAACTCCCCACATAAGTCACCACTTCCATGAGAACATTAAGAGTGATAAATACAAACACACCCAAAAGGAACTCAAGTTTCTCACATTTGTAAAGTACACATTCAGGATTTTTTCCCAATTTTAGTTTTCCCTCCAGCTTTCACTTGCTTCATGCATTTACCTTTCTGAGTTTTAGCGTCACAGTCACATGATTTTTGACTACAATTCCTCATCTAAAAGCCAAGTTTCAAAACAGTTTAATTCTATTCCAACATTTATAAATCAGATGAACCACTAGTGTGAGCAAGTCAAGAAATGGACTGGAGTTTTAATATGCAAGATTTTTTCTCACTAACTTAAAAGATTACTTTTATATTAGATTACTTACCAGTAATTGACCCAAAGATAGTTGTTCTTTACAGCCCTTGTTTTCATTTCTGCAGTATATTTGAAGGGCAAGTAGTTCTCTTCTGCAACAATTATCTTTAAATACCTGAAAAATTAAGGAATAAAAAAAAAGTCACGTCATTTTAGAGATTTAAAGCCACTCAAGGATATGCAACTTCAAATAAAGTAGAAGCCACACAATTTGGCTATGGTGGTGTCATTTAATTCTAACTTTATGTGCCAGAAATAAAATCCTACCATTCAGTTTTTCTTGAATGTGTGTATTGCTGAGATTCCTCCACTCCAAAACAGCCCAGTGAAAGAGAGCAAAGTGGACAGATGGGACAGATGCTCTACTACTGCTTCCCTTTTACTATAAAGGCAGAGGTACTAAATTTGCTGCTATTTGCTTGCCAATAATGGGCCTGCATAAGCTAGAACTCTCTACACTGTTTGGGAAACTGGTGTGTTAGGCACAATACAAGAAGAGCCAAAGCACAGCAGGGCAGAGAGGAAGGACTTCATGGAAGACAGTCCCACAATGACTGGGTTGTTGGAACATCTCCTTGTACTTCCGTAGTAACGCATAATTAAAGACGTTTTTCAAGGTCTTAGACTGGCAGAAGCTTATTATTTCACAGATAAGCAGGCTTTAACTATCTCTCTATTTTAATATTCATAAGCCTTTCCAGCATATTTTGTCTGTAATAAAATTTCAAGAAGCTAGAAATAGAGAACTTGGGGTTTGGATTTTTCACCTTTTACGGGTAATATTCCATAAAAGATAAAGAGATGGCACAGCTGCACTCTTAAGAAGCCCCATTGCTAAGAGAAGGAACTGGAGACAAGGACTACAAAAGATTACTCTATTTTGAAGTCCAAAACACAGGGATAAAAACTTCTAGTTGTTTTGCGGTTGCTTTCACAATCATTAAGAAGGAAGCCCAGCTTGTGACTACTTCTGAGTTCCGTGACACTGCATATACTGCAGGGTTACTATAATTACAGAATGGTGCTGAATGCTCGCATTTATTAACAACAAGAAGGAATTATGATCAGATCCACCCACACTGAGTGTGAAGCTATCCCTAGCATCAGCAAAGAAGGAAACGCTGCAACTGTTCCCATCCAATCTCATCTGACACAGGTCACTGATTTCTGTTTACTTTTCAGAGGCATACGTGAAGTTTAATCAATCAACAAATCTCATCCTAACAATACATTTCCAGCACTGTAGCATTTTTTCCCCATAGTAATTCACAGTGTTACTAGATGCAGTTTTGCCAACTGAAGTTAATGGAAGAAGACAACTTTTAAACAATTTGGTCAAGACTCTCTAAAAAGAGAGAGGCTTCACAGACTTGCACAGTTAGTCTAAAATGGATTTAATACACACTGCCCTTCATGTCCTCCTCCTATTTTAGAGATATTTGAAATTTCAAAACAAAGGTACATGTTTATGTATATTGGGAGCTAGAAAGTCAGAGTTAACACAAATAAAATAGACATCAGGATTATTGGTCTGAGTTCCTGAAGAACCCATCCATGTCAAGACTGAATTACGCTGAGCACTTTCAGATAACTATTTTGTATTAATGACAAGGAGAAATCAATGTACACACTAATTCAGGCATTATTACGTTTTGGTGTGAAAAAAAACAATAGAGAGGGTATCAGTGAAATAACTTAGCCAGATAAAAAGACTATTACAGTTACTCTAACTCCACGCTCTCCTGGTTCCAGCATGGTTCACAGAACAACACGCTGCAAAAACAGATTAGTGAAACAGCAGATGTGGGTCTGGAGACAAATCAGAAGTAAGGTTTGCCTACACCTGTGACTTCCCTGCATCTACAGGAGATGGATGTAGCACTTATCCTCCCAAGCTGATGGGAGGACAAATGCAATGTATTGCTGCAACTCCCAGCTATGAAAACAAGATGTCACACCTGGCTCAATCATCAAGGGTAAGGCTGACATTGTTTTCTACCATGTAGTTAACAGTAAAAATGGGCCGTCTTCCTGTATAAAATACATGGTTTGGTTTTGTAACAAAACTATCTTCCTCAGGAAGCTTATTAGGCTTATGAAATAATTACCACAAAGCAATAACACATCTTATCAGTGCCACACAATTCAATACTCTTGAGTAAGCAGCAATTTTAACAATACCTTATCTTTCACGATGTTTTCTTGACACGCTGTACATTTTGGACTAGACGAACTGCAGAGAAAAGAAAACAAAGGAAAAAAAATAGTTTAACTCATCTGAATTTTTGTAGTACAAAGATTTACATTTATGATGCACTTGGTTCTAATTATTCAATATATTTTCAAATCATTAAAAGTGGATACAGTTCATTATGAGACATGATGTTATTTCGAAAAATTGCAACAGTGAGTTTTCTGTGGACGGTATCTGGCATTCCCAAGGAAATAAGAACCCAACAAAGCTTCCAGCCAACTGTGCAGTGGTTTTCTTCAAGGCAGCAAAATTCATTCCCTATCCTACAGTCTGCACTTTCATCACTTCCCAATGTACCTGTGCAAGCAGGCAAAATACTGTCACTTCACTAAGCCAGTCCTTTTTTTAAAAACCTCCTAATTAAACTTCTTGTTCTCTGACAATAAATTATATATCCTTTTAGGGTAAAAAAGTAACATCTATCTCCTTCAAGTTTGTTTGAGTTTTAGCAACTGTTACAGATCCTTGCTCTTGCTTTATCTGAACTATTGCCATTGTAAGAACTTTGGTGATCTAATTACCAAACCCAGTGATCTCTTCGACAACAGGTAGGCTCTGAAGCAGAGAGCTTTGCAGACAGAAACTGGAGTGTTCCTACAGCTGCTTCTGACTCTGACCTGCTAGGTGTCATAGTCTAAATCCCTTCATTCCTTTTTAGCTCCTTTTCCCTGTGTAAAATGGGGGTAAAGTCACACTCATCCCCCTTGTAAAGCACAAAGATCTATGGATGCAAAGCACTAGGTAAAAGCAAGGTAAATTCTTTTGTAAAGCAACTCATTGACAGGCTACGTAAATCGTGGCTCCTGCAGCACTGCAAATGAATGTGAGAGGCTGAATAAGTTTGATTATGTTATATCATCAGTATGATTATTTCAAACCATCTCACTGGCTTCTGCTCCTTGAACTGGCCATCCTGTGTCTCTCATTTCTGAGCATCTTAACTACCTTGCAGCTTCAATATCTGTAGCATTTTCCTTTAGTAAAAGAAAAAAGAAAAAAAAAAAGAGGAAACTAATCTACTTGAGGGCATAGTGTTTAATACAATGTCATGCTTTCCTCGCTTTTACCAAATTCACTCAAGCATCCCAATTGCTCTTCTAAACTACTACTGCATACTGAGCAGGCATCTTTGCTGCGGTTATCTACACCGACTCCCAATTCCTTGTCCTCAAATAACCCTGGTACAGAACCTGCGAGCATGTTACTGTGTGCGCGCAGAGGTGCATCAACACTGAATGAAAAGATTTTGTGCCAAATACAGAAATACTATAAACTTATGTTGCTATTAAAAAAAAAAAAGCTGTAAATTTAATTTTAATAAAAGATTTGTTTGCAACAAGCACTTAAATATAGCAAAATAACAGGAACGAAAAACCAGTGTGGTAGATGGTCTTAGCCATGTGTCCTTTTCAATAACAGACTGTTTGGAAAGTAAGAAAGGCAAAATTACACATATTCTAGCTGCACTGTAATAAGCACATGTGCATGTCTCACAGCAGGGACAGAAAATTGCCCAGATTCCAGCAATGCCAGAATTGTTACTCTTTAAGATTGTTAAGAATCTGCTTGGTCCATCTGCACACATCCACGCATGGCAGGTGTTTGGTTTTCTGCAGTCACCGTTATTAACTGTGTAAGAGTCTTCCAAAAACATATATTCAGAAAAAAATAACTGCAGTTCTTAAACACAAACTACACCTCACCTGAAAACGTGTATTAAAAGAAAAGTTTGTGTTTTGGTTTGGGTTGCTGTGGGTTTTTTTTCTTGTTTTAGATTTAACATGCTGTAGCACAAAAACTACAGGAGTGGATTAGTGAGCTATGGACCCTTGTATTTGCCCAGTACAGAGGTTACTCTTAATCATGAGACAGAGTAAAATAATGTCCTCTAATTTATTTTGCCATTCTGCATGGAATCTTGATTTATATCTACCTGAGATTACAGTATTTCCAAATGAAATATAAACTAATACGTGCAGTCAGAATGCTAACAAAAATCACCAAGAGGTTCCAAAGTCAGATTCCCCTCTCCATTAGCAGTTCAGAGTGCAACATCCAGCAAGTTCAATCTCTTCTGCATCTCGTCTTTCCCAGTAGCAAATGGAAGTACTGACTGCTTATTTACCCCAGGAGATTAAAGCTTGCACATCGGTCTCCAGACATTAGATGNAAAAAAAAAAAAAAAAAAAAAAAATCACACTGCCGAACACCATCAGTAGCAATGCGTCAAAGTTCAGAGGCAAAGAAATATACTTCTGCTGATGCACAGATACTTCTTAAAAGCTATATACTCCTTGAACGATTGCATTTTTATTCCTACCTAGACTGGGAAAGATCGCATCTCTCAGCGTTCATTTTACGTCTATAACTTTCACTCACACACTTTGCACACTGACCCAAGTATCTCAGTAATAGAGAAGCCAGTCTCCCTGACCCTACTGGAGCCCACAAAACAAACCCACAGGACATACGGCTAGAAGGGTTATAGGAAAGGAAGCTCCACAAGCGATTACATTTACCCCAAGGGTCCCACCACTCAACAGTCCACAGTGAGGTTAGGAGCTATCACTCCAAGAAGACTCCACAGGCTCACTTCCTCACACAGCCATAATTTACAGAGTAAATTTTACACCAAAATAGCCATGGTAGCAGCTACATGAAATAGCTACTAGGTCTAGCCTCCAAAGGCAATGAAAATTCTTCCCTGACACATCACTACATAGGATTAAACCACTTTAACGACTGTTTCAACAGTAACGATGAAAGCTTAGCTGCCTCGTCCAGACCCAGAGCAGAACACAAGTATTTGTAACAGGGTATGGATTATAAATAATCAAGCAACAAACAGAAGGCTGTTTTGAGCCAGGGCATTAGCTTAATGTATTCCTAGAACAATGGTGTCTATGCTATTTTCAGCTGCTCACAAGATTTAAAGGTATCGACGTGTTCCATCACAACGAAAAACATACCTTAGCAAGGCATTCATGCAGGTCTCACAGAATCTGTGTCCACATTCAGTCTGTTTAGGATTGCATAAGATGAGGTGACATTTTTCACATTTATACTTATCTTCCACGGCATTTACAAATTTCTCTTTGTAGCCACCTTGCTCTGGAACATAAATCGATGCTGAAGGACTGCGATCAGGATTGGCTCTTTGTTGCACCATTTCTACAGATAAAGGGGGTTCTGTCTTCTTACTGGTGTCCATGCTCTAAGATAGTTTCTGTGAAGCAAAAATGAGAAAACTCCTGAGAAATTAAGACCTCTTTTTTCAGTTTAAATGAAACAAATACAGCATCTCCGAGAGACTACATAAAAACAGAAAGCACCAAGAACAGATGTATGTCCATGTATCATATGAACACAATATACACATAACCGCCTGAGTATGTTCAGCAGAGGAAATCTGTAAAAGAGTCTACATTTTTCAACTGCTCTAGAAGGTCAAGAATTAAAGCCTATTCCCAAAAGCAAAGCGTGCGTTAGTTGTGGGAATCATCTCCCTAGAAACCAGAATGAAGTTCATATTCTTCCATCTTTTTCTCTCTGAAAAATGTCAATATCAAAGTTATACCATTAGAGGAACCGGCAAGGAGCGTGGTAGAGGTGCACTGGCCCAGGATCACACACAACACTGCTCACATGCTACTGTAAAAAGGTATATAGAGGGTACCTGGAATCTACACAGCTCTGCTACCAAATTCTGCTGTCTGTCCCAGGCAGCAGAAAATCACAGAATTGTAGAAAACTGTTAAGACGCGACACTTTAGGTTTGTTTTGGAACAAAACAACAGGTTTTTACTTATTAAACACCTTCCAATCTTTTCATCACACATCTCCACATGAACAGTGATGCAAGTCTAATTGACAGAGGAGAAAGGCCTACATAACACAGCCACTTGATTAGTTCACCAGGACTAAGCACAACTGACAGGCAGCTGAGAAAATAATTAGTACAATTGAAGACTGAATTATAGCACCTATTATCTTGAACTGTGATTCTTCTAGGTCAGCATGCAAAGCATTAACAGAGCAACAGAGGAAAAATACCCCAGGTTAAACCTGATTTCAATAATTCCCTTGCTTATCTTATAACCAAACAAGCATTAAATAGTCTTAAAAAACCTCCGTGCACGAAGGAGAAACCACAGTTGGAGGATAAAATACCTATTTACAGAAAGGAAATGCCTGGCTATTTAGAAGAGAGAGGCATAATTCAATTCTCCCTCCATAATAACTGACACTTGAAATATAAACCTATTCTGCCGCTCTACAGTTGCCTCAACCACTATAGTTATAATTCAACTTTAAGAAGTAGAATGAAGAAGTGAGACCCAGTTTATTTCTCAGTTTTAGAAGTATGTTCATCAATACCACAAGGGGCATCAAATGCTTCACATCCCAAACACCCAAGCCTTCTTGTACACCATTATTGTGATGTCTTATATTCCTTCACTAAGCCCAAAACAAGTATTCATAATTAAATGTATTTTCTTGTAGATCATCTCTACATCTATACTTTTGGTACAGAACTCTCCATGGAGACTAAACACAGGAGGTAATTCCTTTCAGCTCTGCTGCCAACTGTTATTTTTAAAAACAGAAGACAGAAATCATTGCAACTCGTTGCTGCTACCATTTCACGTCTTTAAATCAGCTGAGCAAGGACAGAGATGTTGAATGATGAACCCACACTTCAATACCCCTTTCCCTAGAGGAAAGACTCTCTGCATCTTCATCAAACACCGGGAAAGCCCAAGGAAACCATCCTCGTAAGTCAGTACATCTCAATCTGATGACTGGGTCTTACTCAAAACCATTAAAAAAGCCAAAGAATAAAAAAAACCCAAGCAAACCAGTTTCTACAGTAACTGAAAAGGAAATACAAATTCTGGTCTGTAATCTGAATTAATGTCTGCCTGTTCCTTGTCTACTCTTCAAAGACTGCAGAGATGTGGAAGAAGACTCAGACTATAACCAGCACACAAGAACTGAAATGTGATGCTGAGAACAAGAATGAGAGAGAGAAGGAGGTTAAGAGAAGTTCCACAAGCACAAAAGGAGCGCAGTTGACGAAAGCAGGTCTAACTTCTGTGATTGCCCAAGACCCGACTGCCATTGCTGAATATCTGTGGCTGGACAGAGAGGAACCCAGTCATGAGCTTAGGACTTGGCGTTGCGTTGCAGTTGTAAAAGAAAACGGGATTAGCAAGAGAGGGGAAAAAAGTGCAACTCCATAAGCACACGGACTGGTGAAACTCAGCCATCTATGGATTTGCTTCTTGTGCACAACTGTGGGGGAAGCTTCATTTAGAGCCTGTAGTTTAGAAATCTGTAAATGTTTTCAGTTCTCAGATTTATAATTTGTAGATAGATATTAATGCCTCTTTTCCTTTTCCACCTGTGGGTTGGGTTTTTTTATCATGTTCAAGACCTCTACACTTCTGTCAACTCTTGAAGTCAAAAGCCAACTTCAAGCATGCTTGATTGGTAAGAACACAGGGAATGCGGCTTCCCTTAATATGCCAGAATAAAAGAAGTTATGGCCTGATTCTGACCATCAGAAGAAATTCAGAAAAAGAGGTACTAAAAGAGGTGCTGACAGGAGAAGTGGCAAGTCAAGAGAGCACAAAATTTGTGAACTTCCAAGTCATACAACAACTACTGAATGTCTGTTTCCCCATTCAGTTTCTTCAAAAGAAAGAGAAGCTAAAGACGATTAGAAAGGTGAGGTCTTCCAATAGCATGATTTCTTCATGGAAACTGAGTAATTACTCACAAAGAGGCAGGTGAGAGAAGACAGGAAAGGTAAGAAGGAGAATATTCAAGATTTAACTGAGAAGTACTGAATATCAAAAGAGCAGCAGGTGAGAGTTTCATAGAGATATGAAACCACTCGGGGGCCGGACCGTCAGCTGGCAAGAGAGATTTCATACCAAAATAACTGCACAGGGCTCCGCAGGACTCCACTTTGGGAACTGACAGATTGGATATCTTGTCACAGAAAACAGCCAGAAAAAGCACATTGATAAATAAAATTTACTATGCACTAAGCCTAACAGTAAGGTTTGTGTGCCTCAGCTTTATTTCTGTTTAATGAACAAGTACCTCAGACCAGAAAAACTAAACAAGCCCAGCACCAGGACAGCCAGCTTGGTGAGGAATTCTCTTCCTCAATACTCTGAACAGTGAGATTTTCTTATGCAGCAAGACCAAGAAGCTGTTCATGAAGTACTGCAATAAAACAGGACAATTCTTCGGTAGGAGAACACCAAAACCTCTTTTCTAACAACAAAAAAAAGCTGTATTTAGTAAGGGAGTTGGGGAGACACGACGTCTATCAAACAGCACACACAAACTGAACTATGGTATGGCCTCATGCGTGAGTTACACGCTCACACACCTGTATATGGCATCAGCGGTGAGACCAAGTGCAGATCATACTAACATTTCAGCTGCCACCTTTTTGCAAACACTTTTCTATTATGGTTTACATACAACTACAGGGTGTCATCTGCAATGTCGTTTTTTCCTTTTCAGGAATCTTTAACAGCAGGGCCCAGATTATATCCCCATAATCACGTTTCAAACTGCCAACCAGAAGCAATTTTCCAGTCACACCTCAGTAAGACACCGTGCACTTACAGCAGTGGAGGTAACATGCTTCCAGAGATCAGGGAGAGGAGCCTAGCTAGAACCCTGAAGATGGGCCAGTTCTGCTGGGGGCCTCTATCTCCTAAAGGCATGGTAAGCTGCCAAGTCAAAGACTCTGGTTCTTTTTCACGAAGCTAAAATCTTAACTTCCTAATTCACCACTAGCTATTTCTTTAGCTCCAGCTTCTTATCCCTGGGAAAAAGCATCACAAGAACATGACTTTCAGACGTCTTTTAAAACTGTTCAATCCTGGACAATGGCCTTTCAGGACAGCTAGGCACGTAGCAAGTGGCTTGGTCACCGGGGTCAATTCTGTCCACTGTTGATTACATTCTTTCAGCCACCTTGCCTGCAGCCAGCATATGGCTATATCCACGCTTCTCAGAGGAACAGAAGCAGAGATTGACCCAGTCCTCAGACAGGTGACACCACTTGCTCCTCTGTGTCACATCTCACCGAGTTCCTTTTTTGTCACTGCTCTTGTTCAACACAAGCAGTTCTCAAGTACCTGAGGCTGGACCTCAGTTAATATTTCAGGCCGTATAAACTGCAACAAAAGTTAGAACAATTTGTTATTACTTAACTGATACTAACACCAGTAAGCAGGATTAGAAATTGGAAGCAAAAGCGCTTTTACTGATCAAGATGTTCCAAGAATTAAAGAGCCTGGGAGTTCCCACACAAAAAGCATTTTGCTCCTTCCTTATTTAAGCACGGATGCTGTTCTCACCACAGAGAGAGCAAACATCCTAGAAAACTACACTAGTGTTCTGTATTATACCACATATTTTTTTTTAATTTGCTCTTTGGGAATAAAACAAATTTGCAACATAGAAATACAATAAAGCACCTATAAATCCTCAAAATGAATTTGCATTAAAAAACCCAAATAACTAGGAAACACCACCCCCCCGCAGCTCTTATGCAATCTTAAAACACCCCCCAAAATTGACTGCAAAAGGGACCACGGGATTTGGCGCCCAGCAAGTTCTCCATGAAGACAGTTTCAATGTATTCACAATAGACAGCAAATAAGCTCGCGCCAAAGTTTTACAATTTAAAAAGGGAAAGAAGTTATTTGAAATAAATGTTTTTGTTACACTACCAGAAAAGAGGATAGGAGAAGACGCAGTCTTATTTGGTTATTACTTCGGACAGAAAAGCTTTTCCATCAAATTACAATTTGCACTGAGAACAGAAGTTGCTGAAACAGAACAGCACT
Organism: Pedionomus torquatus; assembly: GCA_013398155.1. Lineage (NCBI taxonomy): Eukaryota > Metazoa > Chordata > Aves > Charadriiformes > Pedionomidae > Pedionomus > Pedionomus torquatus. The sequence continues at coordinate 187,466 of VZRU01017584.1, read as the reverse complement.
GCATGCACAGTATCTCAATTAAGCTCTGAGAAAGAAACCTGAAGTTAGACAGGGAGCTAAAGATGACAGCAGAAAAGTGACCAGTGAGATGATTCAACCCTTCCTCTCCAAAAAAAACAGCTGGTATATTTTTATCTAAAATGTGTAAAACCACACAAATTTCAGCATCTCATCCTAACTAGGTCGTTTCTTCGGTAGCACAGGGTATGTTTTTTTCAGTCTAGCTTTTAATGAGATATGGCTTGCCATTGTCCTGCCTCTCCTCCTACTCTTTCAAGCATACCTGGCCCCCAACCGGACTGATGAGTTTCAAGAAAATGAGCTGCTATGCGAGGAAATGAAAGAGAAACTTAAGGCAGCGGCCCTGTAAAAGTGCAACCTCAATCATCACCACCTCCACGTGATCCACCAGTCAGGCCAGTCAAAACCAACACCCAAACCAGCCAAGACCACCTGCTCCCACTTGTCCAGGCAAACTATGAGGTCTTAAGTCTCATCCAATATTATAACGGCAGG
>VZRU01017584.1:156856-176438 GCA_013398155.1 Pedionomus torquatus | reverse complement strand
GAGACCACCTAACAGCCTTCCAGTATCTGAAGGGAGCTACAGGAGAGCTGGAGAGGGACTCTTTGTCAGGAAGTGTAGTGAAAGGACAAGGGGTAATGGTTTTAAATTGGAAGAGGGGAGATTTAGATTAGATATCAGGAAGAAAATCTTTCCTGTGAGGGTGGTGAGGCACCGGAACAGGTTGCCCAGAGAAGCTGTGGCTGCCCCATCCCTGGAAGTGGTCGAGAACAGGCTGGATGGGGCTTTGAGCAACCTGGTCTAATGGGAGGTGTCCCTGCCCATTCTAATCATTCTATGATCCTATGAAAAAGTGTACTCAAGTAAAATGTTTCCCTCTATACAAATATGCATGCTTTAGTAGGGGGAAAATAAAAACAACCCAAAAATCACAAACTCCCTAATAAATATAGTAGCAACTTATGCTTTATCCTAACCATTAACAAGCAAGCTCATGAAGTCTGAATTAAGTACAGTCCAGTTCACCCACACGCTCAAAATAAAGACCAAGGAAACCTATGAGACAAAGTACATCAGATTTGTTTGGAATGAGATATTTTCTCCTTCAAAGTTTATCCAATGCTATCAGAAATTTTAGGCTTGTCAAATGTGAGATTTTCCCCAGCAGCCAAGAAAAGTTACATTCAAAACAAAAGAATCAGGAATCTTACCATATAACAGCCATAAAGAATGTGACATTGATGTGAATAACTTTTCAAGCAACCCAGAAGACAAATCACAAGCATTAGAGCATTAGAAGGCTACAGGTGAGTCTTCAAACTAGCACAGTGCCATGACTCCATAAAATATATGTATTTTCTTAGACTCTGCTCTTGAGAACAGGTTACAAGAGCCTTTTCCATTTAGATACCTCATCAGTATCCCAGCTGCTGTCAGAACATCATAACTGCCCAAATCCTTGATAGTTCTTGTCTTCTTCCCAGCCCAGCCTTTATTCTTACTCAACACCTCCTCTAACCTCTCCACTGGCTATCTGCTATCAGGTAAACTCGGTATCAGTCTGGAAACTATATACTCCTTCTCACATAACATATCTCCTTGAAGGACAACTGGAGATAGTACAACATTAAAAGGGGAACTGTTAAGAGCTTTTTTAAACTTATTTTCCAAAGTTCATGCAATAGTTTTCTTGATCAAATCTGTACACTTGTCTTCACATACTAACATCCCTCCCCTCCCCAAAATTTGGAAGGCTCTTTGCTTACATTTCCTTCGTTTTATCTGAATCTCATGTGATCAGCAGCTTGACGAGAAAGGAGAACAGGTTTTCTCAATGCTCTGTTTAGGTTCTCTTTACTCTTGCCAATAAGAGGAGCTTTCCTATAGTCTGCTCGGTTTCTTTCTGTGCCCTAAAGAAAGTAAAGTTTAAGTTATGTTACCTTCATTCAAAAAAAAAAAAATCTTTTATAGGCTTCTCAGCATCTGGAAAGATAGTTTAATGAAACTGAGGAAGTATCAAACTAGTTGTCAATGATAAGTTTTAAAAATAACATAAAGAACATTATAGGTAACATACCAACATCTAATTTTAAACCACTGTTTTCCTTTCCTCTACTATTTTTCACAAAGGACTCTCCACAAAACATTATAGAAGGACGTGCACAAAGCAAAAATCACAGCTAATTTATCCTGCCTTCACGCACACACAACCTTCCCCATCAGATATATTACGTGGCATTACAAACTGTACAAAACCTTCAGAGCAGTGCCATTTTCTTGGGAACAGTATGTGAAATTCCATTTGGAACAATTGGTTAAATTCTGGGAAAGTAACTAAACATTCTGTAATGTTTCTCAAAAAAAAAAAAAAAAAAAAAAAAAATAAAACCCAAAACAAAACAGAAAACAAAAAACCCCACACACCCTACGACAATATTCGAACTGATCATTAGAATAAAGCAACCTGGTTCAGAGAAGCTTGTTTGATTCTGGAATTTTTACAGGCACAGAGAGAAAGAAAAAAAAGAGCCTGAAAGCATAATTAATACCAATCTCTATGTGTTTTCCTATATGCTGGCAGAGTTTAGATGCAACAAACAGGCCACCGGTACACTACATCTGAAGTCCCCACAACCTCCCTCATGGACAATGACTTGAAGGGACACTTTGATACCACATCGTAGTAACCTCACCTAACCATTTCAAAAACGTGCCTCATTTTCGTAAGAATTTTTAGTTTCCCAACTCTTGCCTACCAAGTTTACATCCACCTACCGCAGAGTCCCAACAGCACCAGTGAACTCTGACAAACGTGAGCAGCTATTCCGTGGCGCCGGAGCAGCGGCGTCCCCAGATGACACTAAGCAGAGCGGCACCAAGGGCCCACCTCGGCAGCGTGTCCCCAGCTGTCATCCTGCAGAGGATGCTGCAAAGATGGACCAGCCTCAGCGGTTACACAGAACTGGTTATGGAAGTTCAAAAACGGGCACAGAACTGCACACCTGCCACTAAACGCGCTTGCTCTCGTTCCTGTTTGTCATCTCTAAAGGCAGCGGCTTTGTCACATCAGACCAACAAAACATTCAAGTCAGGAGAAATGCCACAAAGTTCCACAGCAATAAGTGGGGAGTTTTTTGCGGTTTTCTCATTTTCTAAACTTTGTCACATGCTACAATTCACCTTTGGCCCTCAGGGGAAAGGAAAGGCTCCTGTTACCAGCACAGGAGCAGCCACGAGACTTTGGACCAGAATCATATTGAGAAAAGAAACACACTAGCCAAGGAAAATCCAATCTGGTTCATTCTAGAAACACAGTGGCTGGAAAGATAGCCCAGCCCTAAGATTTATAGAAAATTACAGGAATAAACTTTTACTCATATGAAAAGGAGATCTGCAACTGTACAACACTTTCCCCACCAAAACAGCATGCCCATTGCAAATTAGCCCGTAATTCTTACGCATACTATGATTAAAGTAGGAATTTCTCTACTAAACATTCAGACCGTGAGTCAGAAATTTAAGTTCTAAAACTCTTTTAAACTCCATCCTGAATCTGAACACCAGTTCGGATTGCCCTGATCACGCTGTCCATTCACAGTCTTAGCGATCAAGCTGAATTTAGTGCAGGGATTTTTGTGCCTCTCCTTTCTCTCCTGACACACCAACCAACCCCTTCTGATTGACAGAGAATTCAGGCACCTCCGAGGTTTCATTCTTACTAGCAAGTAAACTCCACAGCTAAACTGCAGCGTTATAACTGTGCTACAGCTTTAAAATTCTGGCATTGAAAAAAACATCCAAAGGCATGGATAAGACATAGAAAATTAGTGGGGGTTTAGTTCTTACAATAAAAAAGAGGAATATTCCCAGAATACTGTTCTTGAAAACAAATCCTTATTATATTAGATAACTAAAGTGAAAACTGACTCCAAAAACATATTTTAATACATGGGAAGTACAAGCGTTTGTCAACTTTAATACACTTGATGATTCGAGGAATTTATTACAATGAATTTCAATGAGAGGCAAGCAATAAAAAAAGTAATCAAAACTTATACTTTCCAACAGAACAGTTATTGTTGCATGCTACAACATGCAGAAATTACTTTTATTCTCCTTTATATGTCAGGCAACAAAAAGTACCTTACCTTATTCTCCACTGTCTGAGCACAGAGAATTAAAAACAAAGTATTAGGCAGAAACTACAAGCGTTCCATATCAAAGAAAAAAGACAAGCTGCTGCATCAATAAACTTAAAGGCTGTCTAGCACGCCGTGCACACACCAGGGACACTTAATGAAAACTTATCCACAGCTCTGTCGGCTTTTTTTTTTTTTGCAGGCACTCAGATCGGCCAGTTCAGAACCCAGAGGCAGCAGTTTATCACCTCCTGCTCCAAAATGCAGATCTCAGCCATGCAACGCTGCAAGAGGGGCCACCGTGGCTTGATTTTTTCCCCTCCTGGCAATTCCCTCCTTTCCAATTACTGCACTGCAGTCTGAGGGCTCTGCAAAATGCAGAGGGCTGGGGGAAGACTGAAAGAGTCCGGGAAAGAAAAAACAGTTGCAGTAAAGTTTGTTCAAATCATCTGATGTCTTATCAGATGGCAGGCTTAAAGGAATAAACCACAGTTTGGTGGGATGGTCTCGAATTCTCTCTGCTGTTCCTCTTCTCTTCCTGCACTTCTTTTCCTTCACTTTTCATATGCTAAGTTTTGGATTTTCCTTTGTGGCAAAAATATAGGGATTTGGGTAGGGGGAGAAGCAACTATTTTTTATATTTTTTTAAGTTATGTTTCATGTTTAGTGACTTCACACAAATTACACTAAAACTACTTTTTATTTTCATTTTTATTTTATAGGTTAAAACACTAAAGCAAAAAAGAAGTCTCAACTTTTGGGGTGGTTTGGGGTTTTGAGGGGAGTTTTGGCTGGGTGGTACTAGTGGAATGGGGTTGTTATTTTTTGCTTTTGCTGTTTAAACTGGGGAGTTTAGTCAATTAACTATTTTAACACTTGGATGCTTTCCCTATACAATTAAAACTGCCATGATTACACAGTGACAGCATTTGTGAGACAAACACCCAGCAGGGGCATTCACAATTATTTCCCAAGTGTTCCACAGCAGCAGCTAAAGAATACATCCAAATATTAACAAAGCTTTCACAGAACAATTGAGGTCAGAAGGGACATCTGGAGATCGTCTAGTCCAATCCCCATCAGCTCAAGCAGGGTCAGCTAAAGCGGGATGCCCAGGATGGTGTCCCATCGCATTTTGAGTAGCTCCACAGAGGGCAACTCTACAACCACCCTGAGTCTGTTGCAGTGTTTGAGCACCCTTGCAGGAAAAAGATCTTCCAGCATTCAGGTGGAATATTATGGGATTTTAAATTAAGACCATTGCCTCTTTGAACACTAGAAATCTGATTTATGCTTCTTTCCTCCCTCCCCCTGGCAACCTCACTCCTTCCTTCTCCACAGCTGCATTTAAGACCAAAGGGAGCAACGAGGGGCCCTCAGTGTCAATCAGCCAGTTGGTTCATTTGCCACAATAGGATCATCACTGCTTTCCATCCCTCCTTCCCTCTGCATCCTGCAGAGCAAGGCTCAAGGCCAGCTCTTTGAACCTACAGCAACCCAGCTGCCTACCATCAGCAACCTATTATTCCTCAAGATCCATGCTCTCCTTGGGGGAGGATCCTGCCCAGCCTTCTCCACTTTGGCCTCCCTGGAGCATCAGGCAGGGGCTGAACACATGCTGACAGTGAGATGGAGAGCTCAGAAACCTCCAGCAGCTCCTCAGCACCTCCCAAACCTTCTGCCGCTGCCCCCCAGGAGAAGAGGCAGGAGCCAACACTCACAGCATGGTACATGGGGATAAGTAGAAAGGAAGTAGGAGACTTTGGAGCTGGATGTATCCTTTTCAGTTTTGGCTCAAAGAAATTAAAGGGTCAGTTGCTTCTAGTGGTGCATTTCAGTAAAGTTTATGTTGGCCTTTTAAAGGGAAGGTAATGGGTACTAAGTGCTGAATTACAGATGTAATGCACATCTCTGCTACCCACTCCCCTTCCCACAGAGTGGAGAAAAAAATAATAGCTCACAGCTGTGCACACATCCTTTCCATGCACTAAAACAGCAGTATTACTTTTTTTTTTTTTTTTTTCATTTCTAACATGGCTTAGTTAAAATTGAAATTCCTGTAATGGACAACATATATGCAGTTTTGGCTTCCAAGCAAAGTTTTAGTTAGTTTTATTTTAAGCTAGTCTCTACCTAAAAATAATTTATTTAAGACTAAAGATCATCCTCAATTTCAAATCCTTCCCCTGGTCTGTAGACCAAACATCACATACCAGATCTCAAAAATATGATAATGGATTTGAAAAGGGGAAAAGCCTGTTAGCTTTCAAATGGGAAAAAGTAAAAATCAGAAGAGTTATCAGAGACTTTCTCTATGACTTGGAGCACTTCTATACATTTCTATTCTCCTTCGTTGCAGACCAAATATAACGCCTCCTTTCTCTGATCTTACCTGATGCCTACCAAGTTCCCACCTCTTCACATACTTGTATACATATTACCTTGTATAACAGGACTTCAGTCTTAAGCTGGGAACTGCCAAACGTGAAAAATTAGCTAGGAATATGGGACACAAAACCATAATTATATTCTGGGGTGAAGGAGGACCAAAAAAGTCCTTTTCCCCTAAAAAGAAAACATAAAAGGTAAAATAAGATCTTTAAAGATTTAAATATTTAAGTATTTTCCAGTTTCTGCAGTTAAAAGGAGCACCTTAATGATACTATTAATTTGTTCTGTTTCAGGACACTGATAATGACCTGAGGACAGCCACATGCAACCTAGTTGCTTACTGGCTGATATTCACATGCTGCAAGGATGCCCACAGTGCTTATGAGGAAAAAAAACATCTACCGCTAAATTAGAACACAATCTTACAGAAAGACAGCAATTCTGCCTCAGAAATTGTTCAAGATCCCACGTATTCTTGATGAGAGGGTAAGACAGAAAGAGAAAATGCTAGAAAAATTAGCCTCCAATCATTCCAGCAAACTATTAGAATCATAGAATGGTTAGAGTTGGAAGAGACCTCAAAGATCACTGAGTTCCAACTCCCCTTCCATGGGCAGGGACACCTCCCACCAGACCAGGTTGCTCAAAGCCCCATCCAGCCTGGCCTTCAACACCTCCAGGGATGGGGCAGCCACAGCTTCTCTGGGCAACCTGTTCCAGTGTCTCACCACCCTCACAGGAAAGAGTTTCTTCCTGATATCTAATGTAATATCTAAGTAATATATTCCTTCTTCCTGTACCCTTCAGGTGCTACATCTAGATCACAACCTAGAATGGATGTGTTATACTACTATGGGACTCCACAAAAAAAAATTTNAAAGATCACGGAGTGCCAACTCCGCGGCCATGGGCAGGGACACCTCCCGCCACTCCAGGTTGCTCAAAGCCCCATCCAGCCTGGCCTTCAACACCTCCAGGGATGGGGCAGCCACAGCTTCTCTGGGCAACCTGTTCCAGTGTCTCACCACCCTCACAGGAAAGAGTTTCTTCCTGATATCTAATGTAATATCTAAGTAATATATTCCTTCTTCCTGTACCCTTCAGGTACATGAACTTCTGTGTATAAACAACATTGTTTATATAAGTAATAAATTATTATATATTATTATAAGACATTCTTAGTCATAGTGCTTAATCTATTGTCTAGTGTTATTGTAGCTAAAAGCTTATTTTTATGCCCTTTCCACAGAAAATTTTGAAAGAGACTCTCTACCTTCCAGCTTTACACAGCTGCACCTGCTGTGAGGAACAGGCCACAGAGTAGTCCCAGAGCATCACCTACTGCTGACCTCCAAAGACACAAGCCTTATTGCTCACCTGAGGGATGGAGGAATTTCCTATGTTCACTTCGAAAAGCTGAGGGGTACGTTTTTATTCGTTCCTCATTTACAGCGTACACTGAAGGCAAACAGGCCTACCAACTTTTTTTCCAGAAGCAGAATATTTTTTTCAAACTCCAGAAAAAGTAGAGTGGACCACAGAAGGAAAGTACAACATCAAACACATTTAACGTATTGTTCTAGAAGATTTGGGATGTTTTCTCCTCTCCCAACTAAGGCATAGTTCAGTTTCCCAAATTAGGCTGTGGCTGGCTAAGGAAGCTGGCTGCCACCTATGTGTTCTAAACATACTTTTAAGCTATTTGTAATAAATTTAAAAAAATAAAATCTTTCTTTCAGATGTTTAGTGAAATAGGGATAATAATTTGCTTACCTTCTTGCAAATACAACAGAACTGATAAAACAAATCAAAACTTTATAAAACAAGCCTCCACATACTATCAGGCAACTTAATTCCACCAGGCTAAATAGTCCAGTCCAACTTGTTAAATAGTCCATTCTGATTGTGTGGAAGAAACAGAACAAGAGAGATCAAGGCTACAAGAGGGTATCCATACAAAAACGAGAATGTAACTTCTCCGACTTTTGAGATATCACCTTCATTCATAACTAAAGCAAGCTCAAGCACGGATGATTTGTAAAATTAATACCATCAAATTAAAGATGTGAAAACACGTAGGGGAACAAGGTACTTTACAGTTTCATGCAGTGATACAAGCACTACTTCTACAAAAAAAAAAAAAAAACCCAAAACCAAAAACCCCCCCAATAATCAAAACCACCCAACAAAAAACCCCAAGTCACACCACTGCCATGAGGTTTCTGCATGCACGTATTACAAAAATATATACAGCAGAAGAATTGTTGCTACCTACCTGTTTACATGAAAACCATTCACAACACAAACCACAGTGATACACAAGACCGCTGTCTGTGCTTCCAATGGATTAATATATTGTCTCCCACTGCTGAGAGCTGGTCTTGATTCAGTTAAAGCCTAAGCACTCAGGCTCTCCTGCTGGGAAACAAACAAGTAAAGTCGGTTTCAAGCATCTCCTATTAATATACAGAAAATTCTCACAAGCCTGAAGGCAGAAAAGAGAAACAGTAGGTTAAGGCTGCACAGAACTGTACCAAAGTATGGCAAATCAAAAAGCTGCACTGAGATTTACTAGTTCACTAGAAAATTCATTGCAAAAGTCTGTTTACTTCATGGAGGAAGTCACCACGGCCACCACTTAGTCAAACTAATCCGCAAGAGTGTTTTACATAATGGGAAAATTTTTATCAGCCAGAGGTTCACAGTGTTCTTAAATTTCCAGAAACTGCAGATGTAAAGATACTTCTGTTAACCTAAACCAAAACCAAGAAAAGAAACTAACTGAGATGCATGCTCCATTTCACAACACACGTCTAATTTTACTAGCTACTGTACTTCGACCTGTTCAGCATAGGAAAGATTTGCCCTTGTCACCAAGAGGACCAGTGGAACCCTGAGTTGCACAGGGAAGAGCATGGCCAGTAGGTCAAGGGAGGTCATTCTCCCCCTCTACTCTGCACCGGTGAGGCCACAACTGGAATGCTGCATCTAGTTGTGGGCTCCCCAGTTCAAGAGAGACAGGGAATTACTAGAGAGAGTCCAGCATAGGACAAGTAAGATGATTAAGGGTTTGGAGCATCTCCCTGATTAGGAAAAGTGAAGAGAGCTGGGACTCTAGCCTGAAGAAGAGAAGGCTAAGGGGAAACCTTATTAATGCTTACAAGTATCTGAAGTTGAAGGAGAATGGAGATGGACTCTTTTCAGTGGTTCCCAGTGACAGGACGAGGGGCAACGGGCACAAGCTGGAACATAGGAAGTCTAATTCAAATATGAGGAGAAACTGCTTTCTGATGAGGGTGCCAGAACCCTGGGACAGGCTGCCCAGGGAGGGTGTGGAGTCCCCTTCTCTGGAGACCTTCAAGCACTACCTGGACGCAGTCCTGAGTGATGTCCTCTGGGCATTCCTGCTTTAGCAGGGGAGCTGGACTAGACAATCTCCAGAGATCCCTTCCAACTCTGAAAATTCTATGATTCCATGATTTACACTCCGATATAAAAGCAAGGACACATGAACACCAAACACACAGGTAGATTTAATACTACCACCAAATGGTATTAAAACATACTGGCTAGGACACCATCACTATTTCTGAACTACAATACTGAGAACTGAAGTAGTTTAAGCTACCAGTTTTATTCTTACAAAAAATTAATACTAGTGAAATGGTTGGAATGGATTTACAAGAAAGCATGATACCATCTCAATTCTTCCATTTTCACTTAACTGTGAAATAAAAGCTAACAAAAGAGCCAAGAATACCTACAGAGAGTCAGTAGCGAACTGAAAGGTGCTCTTTCCATTTTTAATCAATGAAAATATCCTGCAACACAGCTACAGCACAAAATCTAGTTTACTCAAACACAGTAAAGTAGCTTGAATGAGAAAACCTTCCCTCAGTTTTCAGAGGGCTGATAACAGCTTAAGTATAGTAACAGTCTTTGACTTTATTTCTTGAGCTTCCTGATTAAATTCAAAACATTTAACGCTCAAGTATTATCCCCATTATCCTGATAAAATTATGCTCCATTTAAAAATACAGATTGTTCAGATTATAACTTATATTTTAGTTGCTGCTTTCAAAATATTTTTAGAAAGAGTAGGTCCATATTTTTAATTACTTAACCTTTGAAAGTTGGAAATGGAACAAATATTTTGAATTAATGTTGTGGGTCAAAGAAAAAGAGATTTCAAATTACAAAAGTGATCATAAACTAAACTGTGGTATATAAGGTCTGAAAAGCATAAAGACAATATTTGATTTAGTACTGAAAAAAATACAACTCTGTTCTAATACAGTATAATGTAACTTTCCTAACAGCCCACAAAGCATTCAGGAGAAAAAATTTTAAAATAACATTCAGAAGACCAAATTCAGAGGTAGATTCATCATCTTTGCCCACTTCTGGTCACAGAGCTCCATAATGCAATATATGAACAACTGATCCTGTTGTCCTCTCTTTTGTTTTACTGTTGGCGATGCAAATCCTTTATTAAGGTTCCTGTTCTACCAAAATGTTCTTTCCACCCTGCTGCACATTAAGAGGTGGCATCTCATCTTTCCTGACACAGATTATTTTATCTGTATATTTGCCAGCAAAAGCCATTTTTCTGATTATGTGAGTTTCACCTTAGTCGATCACAGAAGAATGAATGAAAAAGACCTTCTGACTCCAGACTCCAGTAACTACATGCTCCTTTTTATACTGAAACCTAGTTAAGTGGGCTGTCTCTACTGCACAACAGCACCAACTTGTAATGGAAAAAGGAAGAAATAAAAAAGGCAGCATGCAAGACAGAAAACAAAAAGCACACTTCTTTCTGTTATCTGGTAATGCACTCATCCATTTGAAGGTCTAAATTCTACCCCTGGAGTATGAAGATTAAGAACACCAACACAGCTGCACCGACTGAATAAAAAGCATCATCTCTATGTTCTAATGACCAAAGCAATCTCTGGGAACCATCCTGAGGACTGAAAAGGGTCCACCAGTTCACACAGAGAGCAGAAAATAGCACAGCTATTTAAGTTCTCCAGGACAGGGATAATGCTTAAAGGGTAGGTGTCAAGAGGATGGGGCCAATCTTTTCTTGTCCTCTCACTGGGCACCACCAAGCAGAAATAGGAACAAATTCAAACATAAGAAGTTCCATCTATACATGAGGAAGAACTTCTTCACTTTGAGGGTGGCAGAGCCCTGGAACAGGCTGTCCAGAGAGGGGGTGGAGTCTCTGTCTCTGGAGACATTCAAAACCCACCTGGACACGTTCCTGTGCAACCTGCTCTACATGGATCTGCTTTGGCTGGGGGTTTGGACTAGATCTCCAGAGGTCCCTTCCAATCCTGTATCATTCTGTGAAAGCTAAATGTTCCTTCTCACCTGCAACTAGATCCTTCTTGTCAGTCTTGACAGCACTGTACTTAACATGGACCTTGTCATCTTTATCCACATAGCAAATACCAGTCCTCACCCCCCATGAACTGGCAGGCTGCACTCCCTCTATGCCTTATCAAAAAACCACAGCCAGAACAATATTGGTTTTGTGGTCTGCCTTAGGTTTTCCACCTAAGGCAACTGCTGCACTTCAAATCACAAGGGTAAGCACAGCTCTTCCTATAGCCTTAGACATCTGGAAATCACGCTGGAGCGAGCTTGATCTACTGTTCTGCAAGTTGGCCCTACAGAGACCTGAACCCTGGGAGCTACTGTTGGAAGTTAGGGTCACACCATAAAAATGATTTCCTCAATTCAGGCAGGAGTAAAATGCTATAGAGGTTGCAGCTATTCTTGCCTAACACCACATCTCCAGGTGGTTCAGGGAAGGACCTCAATACAGCAATTCAAAACACACAATGCAAATTAAAAACAAAAAAAAAACCACACGCAAAAACAAACAAACCTAGACCGGAGGCAAAGGATGGATTAAAAAAAAAATAAATTCTTGCAGCATCAGCAAACAGCTGTGTTCTAGCCTACAGGTCAGCCCCTCATCTAGTCTGAATATGGACTGAAGACAACCCTGAAACTCTTTGTGTTGGGACAACCACCAGAAACATTTGGGCAGACTGCAGGCAGTAGTATTACTCAATTAAAACATGTAACATCTCAAGATAGCCCAACACATTTCTGCCTCGTTTAGTATTGGTAGTACATCCATTTTGTCAGTTAACGTCATCTAGAAAAAGTCATCAGCCTGGCATCAATTCTCATACCACCTGCTTTTCCAAACTTAGTTAAAATTTGGACTAAGTAGTTCCACCACTGTCATGGCAAAGCTGTGATACTATCACAACAAAGACTGACCACTTCGATTATCTAGAGAAAGAATTACCCAGTCACCACTAGTTATTGAAACCAGTAATATCCTCTGTCAGCTTAGAACAATGGAAGGTGAACTCTTCTATACTAGTTTACAGCCGTTATATGCTGACTACTTTATTCTTGCAGTGAACATCTGTATATGTAGGGTGGTTTCAGAGGTCATAGAGAAATAGCATTTCAAGAGTCATTCATATGCAAACATTAAAAGTGTCTTAAAAACATTTCTACTCACAGGAAAATTAGTAGACACCAAAAGAACAAAGAAACAACAGCAGTTTAAGGACAGAATCATAGAATTGTCTAGGCTGGAAGGGACCTTTAAGATCATCTAGTCCAACCATCAACCTAACTGTGATAAAAAAACATTGCTAAACCATGCCACTGAGCACTATGTCAACCTGACTTTTAAATACCTCCAGGGATGGTGCCTCAACCACTTCCCTGGGCAGCCCATGGCAATGCTTAATAACCCCTTCTGTGTAAAAATTCTTCCTAATATCAAATCTGAACTTTCCCTGGCACAACTCATGGCCATTTCCTCTTGTCCTATCACCTGTGACTTGGGAGAAGAGACTGACCCATACCCCTCCACATCCTTCTTTCAGGTAGTTCTAGAGAGTGATAAGGTCTCCCCTCAGCCTCCTTTTCTCCAGGCTGAACAACTTCAGCTCCCTCAGTCTCTCCTCATAAGACTTATGTTGCCCACCTACACTTCAGAAAAGCCTTTGACACCATTTCCCACAGCATTCTCCTGGAGAAACTGGCTGCTCACAGCTTGGATGAAAGTACTCTTCATGGGTAAAACACTGGCTGGATGGCCAGGCCCAAAGATTTGTGGTGAATGGAGTTAAATCCAGTTGGCAGCCGGTCACAACTGATGTCCCCCGGGACTCAGTATTGGGGCCAATTCTGTTTAACAGCTTTATCAATGTCCTGGACGAGGGAATCAAGCCCACCCTCACTAAGTTTGCAAATGACACCAAGCTGGGTGGGAGTGTTGATCTGCCTGAGGGTAGAAAGGCTCTATAGAGGGATCCGGACAGGCTGGACCGATGGCCAGAGGCCAATGGTACAAGGTTCAACAAGGCCAAGTGCCAGGTCCCACACTACGGTCACAACACCACTATGCAGCGTTACAGGCTTTGGGGAGAGTGGCTAGAAAGATGCCCAGTGGAAAAGGACCTGGGGGTGTTGGTCGACAGCCGGTTGAATATGAGCCAGCAGTGTGCCCAGGTGGCCAAGGCAGCCAGCAGCATCCTAACCTCTATCTGGAACAGCATGGATGAAGGCAGCGATCATCCCCCTGCACTCAGCACTGGTGAGGCCACACCTCGAATACTTTGTTCAGTTCTCCTCACCACGGAAAGACATTTTGGTGCTGGAGTGGGTCCAGAGAAGGGCAACAAAGCTGGCGAGGAGCCTGGAGAACAAGTCTTATGAGGAGTGGCTGAGGGAACTCGAGTTGCTCAGTCTGGAGAGAAGGAGGCTGAGGGGAGACCTTATCGCTCTCTACAGCTCCCTGAAAGGAGGGTGTAGCGAGGTGGGAATCAGTCTCTTGTCACAGATCACAGGACAAGAGGAAACAGCCTCAAGTTGCACCAGGGGAGATTTACATTGGATACTAGGAAAAATTTCTTCACTGGAAGTATTGTCAAGCACTGGAACAGGCTGCCCAGGGAAGTGGCTGAGTCACTATCTCTGGAGGTATTTAGAAGACACATAGATGAGGCATTTGGGGACATGGTTTAGTAGTGGACTTGGCAGTATTAGGTTTACAGTTGGACTTGACTTTAATGGCCCTTTCCAGCCCAAATAATTCTATGTTTCCATGATCATATAGGCTCAGGGAGCTCTAACAAGGAATAAGGCCATACAGAAACACGTATTATTATAACACTCTCTAAACGCTCTTGCTCTTATTTAACTTAGTGTATGCAATACTCAGCAGTAGGCTGTAACGTTTGAGCCCTAGTGACTAACTACAGCTCTTAAGATATTGGTCCATGTTTATTCAGCCTTCCAGACTCTTCCTTGGAATTTACTATGCTTGTAGCAGCCATGGCTCTTCGTTTTTTACAGTTCACTTCAGGTGGTACAACATAAAACTCATGTTCATTGATGGTTTAACCACCACCCAAGGTACGAAGTGAGTTCCAGCACACTGCAGCTCTGGGCCTACTCCAACAGCAGGAGAAATACACAATTTCATTTCAGTGCTGGTAACAGCATCAAAACTGACACACTGCATTTAGTCTTAAGGTCCAATTCAGGCATTTCATTTAAGACAACATAGGAGGCTGTAGGCCAAGCACTTTGAAGCTCAATGACATCTTGAATTGGATTTGGTATTTGAAATCAGGACAACAAGAGAAAGTAAAGCTGCATCCTTGCTTGCGAGAAAAACAAGGCCACATGAGAACTTCTGAGCCATGCACTACCTGATACCACTGACCCCACCAAGGCCTCTTTGTTTTGAGCTGGAGTTCTGCTCTCCAGAATACTTCCCAGTTTGGTATCTATTTGCAAACTTACTAGATTTGTTCTCTAGATGTCTAGACAATATTACCCAAGATCATGACCACTACCTTCATCTTCCTGCTCCCTTTTCCAAGCCATTGCATGCTACTCTTGCAGTCATGTCCTTCAAACCAGATTGTTTCTCCTCAGTTCCCCGAACTCTTAATCAAGATACAGAAAGAACCGTGATAAAATAGCATGGAGAAATTTCTGATGGCCCTTACCATCGTTCTGTTATCTTGCAGATGTTCATAAATAAAACATTTATTGTAATTTTTCTGGAAAGTAAGTTTCATTCTCAGTTTCACACCACTTGTATCACACAAATCAGAAGATCAAGTAAAAAAAAAAAAAAACCCTGATCAATTATCCCACACAGATGCAAAAGAGTTAACAGCTGACTGGGTTATGCATTATATCAGATGGTTCTTACAAAGAAAAGAGAAGAAAGAATTAACTACTTCACTTTTGTCAGTATCGACTTTTGTCACTTTTCCCTCCATATTGGCTACTGGAACAATACCCTTCTACTGCTCAAGACCACACGACAAACATTTTCTCATTATCCCTTTTGCTTCCTCATTAGCTTGATATTGTTTTATAGCTCGATATTGTTTTATAGCTCACATGCTCCCATTTTCTGCACACACACTTATACCATTCTTCCTTACTCATCTCTAACACCTGATTTCATACAATTTCTTCTCAAATTTCAAATCATTAGCAATGTACTGATTTAGTGGTCTATTGCTATGTGTCAGTGCAAAATAAAGTAAAAATTAATAATTCACACTTTTCCTCTGAATAGCAGATTACTTTTTTGAATTCCTCTCAGTCCCTAACATGCTGCTTAGCATTTTACCTACAATTTTTCTGAACTGTCATTGTCTTTATTTTGCTGTTCTCTATTTTACTGTTCCTCCTGCTTCACTTTTTAGTAATATTGAATTTTATCAGTCCGAGTTAGTCTTTCACAAGCTGCCTTCTTCCATCTTCTTAACCAGCTCCTTCCTCTCTTGGTCAATATTAGATCAAGACAAGTATTAATATTTATTATCAAGAGCTTGCCTGCACATCAATAAATTCTTACATAGGAGTGCAGGTCCCATACTCCTTTGTCAGAAGTTGCCTGTGCAAACACAGTCCTTCGTTTACACTAAATCTCGTTTGTTTGTTTGTTCATTTGGTATTTTTTTTAAAAAAAAGTAATAAGTTTCAGACCCACGAAAAATGGAGTGTATCATAATACTATTTTTATCAATACCTAGACCTCCCCCCATTATCTTCTTCACCTGAAAATAAACATACACAGTGTTAATACAGTACAATGCGTTGTCAGTTCTTGCCTGACTGTCCTTACTATGGCCTCTCTGGTCAACATCCCTGCGGGATATGCTGTTGATGCCATTTTGGCCATAGGAACAAAATGGCATCATTTTGTTGATGACAGTAAAATACAATGACAAATCCTCTTAATTACGCAGTCTTAGCCTGTAAACACAAAGGTAGTCTCCTAACCAGTTGAAAGTCAAGGCAGGAAGGAAAAAGCAAGGCTAGGTTCTGCTAATATTTCATATATATTAACAGAGCCCAGAACCCTACCACCCCTCTGCCTATACGCTATCCTATGGCCATGTTAGAATTGAAGCTTTCTATTCCAGATGACCAAGCTTGACTTTCCTTCCACTCAATTTATTTCCACTTTTGGTTTTGGCTTGACCAAAGAAGCCAATCACGTAACTGAGGAACAGCAAGTTTGCATTTGATGTGAAGTCATATGGTCGGATGGCATCATTACCACTATCTTTTAATTGCCCCTTTAAGGGTTATTATTAGCAAGCTATAAGTTATTATTAGCAGTCTGATAAAACACTAATGGCCGAGTTCTCTCACACAACAGCTTGCCCATTTCTCCAGTTATCATGTAACTCACAACTCCGCCTATTTGAGTTATTCCAAAACGGATAATTAAGACCAAAGAGACTAATCTCTCTGCCTGTTACTTCAACCTGCTAGGTTTTTGGGGAACTAACAGCACCTGGCATTTTAACCCTGGCCAATGTTAGAAAGTCAAGAATTTTTGCAAACTTCTCAATTTCTTTTTTTGAAAACAGAAAATTACACACAAAGTCCACTGGCTCCTGCACGCCACTTTAACAACTGCTAAACTCGGGTCAAGTCTGTTAAGCGAGGCTTCCCGCTGCTCAGTCGCAAATTATTTTGACATTCCAACCTCAGGAAGTACATTTTTTTTGCTAAGCTAGTTCTTCAAAAGAAAGTTTTTTAAAATCTCAATTTCTTAAGAAAAATCTTGTCTCTTACATTCCTTGCTCAGTACTATTTAAAGCTACTAAACTTGCTGCTTGATTTATAAACAAGACCTTGATTCTTTAAATCACACTAAAAATATTTCTACCTGTAACAAGAGCCGTGGTTTCACAAACCCAGCCTGACTATGTCTACCTCTCTTGATCAACACTATTTCTAAAAACAAGTTGATTTTTCCTATTTGTAGCCCTGTGCTGTGAGAGAATTCAAAGATCTCACCAACCTTGTCTTGCTATCTTCGAAGGAGTCCTAACAGCAAGGAGCACTTAAGTACACTTGATAATGCACATTTTTTTAATTTAATACGCATCTCAACCCTAGCTGTTGCAGAATGAGTCAAGTGTCCAATCACAGGCATCTAGTACCATTTTAGATGCCAAAAAAATCTAAGATGTGCAGGACTGGCCAATACGGGTTTGAAGACTGCACACTGTTGGAGCATCAACTTCCTATCATCTGGGATCATCTACAGCGATTAAGGCGATACTCAGTGTCTCTGTGCACAGGCATCATCCTTGCTCCCTTAACTTTTTCTAAAAATCACTAGTCAGTCAGGATGCAGGCAAAGGAATGCTATCATTATGTGTTTAAGTTAACACATTGCTCTTTAAAAAGAAATGCTAGCGGACAGGGGTCAACAAGAAAACAAGAACCCAAATACTAGATTCATGATGGTGCTATTCCTGCAATGGCCAGTCTAATTAACTTCTGGATTTTTAAATCTTGACACTGAATTTCTTTAATACTGCACCATCCCCATCCACATGATGGCAGGGCATGAACACAACACACGACGTGAGCTACAGCAGAGGCAACTGCTAAAATCTAAATCACCCATGCAAAAAAGCAGATGATTTCTTCCATACCTCCTTCCCCTGGAGACAGCCTGTCTTTTAAGTACCTTATCTATTCATTTCAAACTGGAGGGGGGAAAAACAACAACAAAAAAAACAACAACCACCGCACACCAAAAAAAAACCAACCAAACAAACAAAAAAACCCCAAAAAAACCACAACAGCAAGTATCTCTGCCTTTGGAAAGTATTTTAATAAAANAACTGGAGGGGGGAAAAACAACAACAAAAAAACCAACCACCACCCGACACCAAAAAAAAACCCCACAACAGCAAATATCTCTGCCTTTAGAAAGTATTTTAATAAAGAGAAGTCCTTTAAAACCAAAAAAATACAGCCATGAAAACAGCTCCAGGCAGAAGCCTGATTCCAGTAGGTATGTAAGTATTTCAATCCCAGCAGCACCATCTAATGGAGAGCTCACCAATTTTCTCTCTTCTTTAACATGACAAACATTTCATTTTGGAGGTGCTAGCAACTGATACTTTAACACATGGCCTATTTAATACTCTATAAAAATTGATTAGGATTTGGCTTATCTTGTAATTTTCTCCATAGAAAAGAACTAGACAGTTCTTTTTTACCCCCACAGACATTACGTTCACATACAATTTTATATCTCACAATAGAATATTTGTTTAACCAGGAGATAAGATTTTAATTAGAAATCCTTCAAAAAAGAAAAAAAACCTCCACACATAAGCAAACCTGTAACTGAAGCAGCAATGCCAGATTAAAAATCCAAGTCCCTTAAGCATGTCTAAACTTTCCCTCTGAAAGCGAAACAGAGATGTCAGTACCTCAGAGGCATAAGAAACACTGACAAACCTGGGCCTTAATCACAGCAAAAACAGGCACTACCTATACCTGCTTAAGATCAAGTTAAGCATTCCAAGACATCTCCAGGTTGCACTTCTGCTACAAAATATACCATGGGAGATGGGTAGCAAATAATTGTATGCAATCAATATAAAGCCTGCAGCATGAAAACTTTTGGCAACTTTCACTATTCACGCCATCAATATTTCCTCACACAAAGAAGCATGACGGAAGTTATGTATGAAATGGATCTCTAACTAGTAGCATTTTTTCCTCACTGCATTCTGTCCTCCTTGCTTTTTAAGTAAATCACAACTTTGCAAGTACTTTCAACTTTTCCAATTAACCCAGGATATGGACACTCTTCTGGAATAACTGCCTTTTTATGTATAGTTCCAAGGACTTTCAAAGTCTGACTGCCCTATTTCATCTGAAAACAGCCATCTAATACATTGAAAGTTCATTTTAAAAACAAAACAAACAATAAAAAAACCCACCTAAACACACCACTAGAAGTCTTAGTAAATAATTCTGCAAAAACACAGCATTATGGTCTGGCCATATGTACCAGTAGCTTTATTTAAACAAAAAGGGCAATTCCAAGCTTCTTCATTTACTTTGAGAGAATCTCCTCAGCAAAATATACACAAAACACACAGGTACATACTTATTTGCTTGTTGTAAATCTTTCTTAACTAAAAAAAAAAAAAAAAAAAAAAAAAAAAAAAAAAAAAAAAGGGAAAAGGGGAAAAAAA
>VZRU01017584.1:132379-147934 GCA_013398155.1 Pedionomus torquatus | reverse complement strand
AATAAGATTCCAGTGCCTGTAGCTCTAGCAGCTATACTAATGTATTCTTCCCCAAAAAGAGAAAACAAATTCTTATACCATCTGAAAGATGTCAGAAAGCTTTTCCATGTTTAAAAATGTCTGTAGCCAAAGGGATGAAATGTTGATCTAATGCAATATGCACTGTTTCAAGTGCTTTGGTGGCTTGTTGTTGTTTTTCTTTTTTCTTTTTTCATGTCATGACTACAAGATTTTAAAGATTTCTAATGCAATTACTGCAGTGAGATGTATCCCCAATGTCTTGTCTTTAACTGGTTTGGAATTTCCTGTTATAAGCAATGTTTTCACACCTCTGCTTAGCTGCAGTGCTTAGAATGTAGTCTTTGGAGGGGAAGCTATGTAGAAGAATGGAAATAATGGTAAAGGCCATAGAGTGACTATATTTTAGTAGAATTGTTTGAAGAAATAAAGTAATAGGGCATTATGTTGGAAAATTAAACAAGAGCAAAAGATTGATAGAAAAAAAATCCACTGAGAGAAGGGTGGTAATCCGTTACAAGCTTGGACAGGAATAGGTGCCTTCAAAAACTACGGGGAAGATATAGAAGAGCGAATATTCTGTGAGTATGGGAAACTGTAATTTCTCAGATACAGACTGGAAGATACCACTGGGAAATGGTAGGGCTTAAGTGTTCTCAAGTGTTGTAGAAACTCGATTTCTCAAGCAAATAGTCCGTGAGAGAAGATGCTATTTTAGGCCTCATATTAATAAGCAGCAAGGACCTTGTAGAAGGCCATAATATTAAAGTATCAAAGATTAGTATCTTGAACTGAGTGATCATGGGCTAATCCAGCTCATGTTAAACTGCAAAAGGCACAAATGCAGATTCTTTGCATAAGGCTTGGGATGACAGAACAGCAAACTTAGAGAAATGGAGGAAATTCCTGAGGTTGACAGGATGGATGGACACAAAGATGATTTTTACTCGGAGATATTGAAAGAAGCTGGCAAAGGAAATAGCAATTGCCAAAGCGAGGATTTGTTCAAGGTTAGAAGTTGTACCCTTTGCCTAAAACACAGTATATTGAAAGGAGAAAGGTGGTAATGGTGGTGGCTTTAGGACTACTTGTCTGACCCCACTATGGGGGTGAATTCCTCCATGAGAAAATGACTGTGAGCTGCCAGCGGGAATAGCTGTGGAAAAGGCTTATGTGAGGCTATGATGCACGAAGTGGGGTATTTTTAGTAGAGAGAGGGAAGTATTAACGCAGCTTTGCACAGCACAGCTAAGGACCCTTGTTTGGAAAATTACTTCCAGTTCTGGTGACTTACAATCAGAATAGATTGACTCAGGTCACCACAGGTGCCAAAGAGGAACACTGACGTGGTAGGGGAGCAGAGGACCTGTGTTCTTGAACAGGAGCTACAAGCAAGCAAATTTGGCTTCCTTAACTAGCCAAACGAAGCCAAAATTGTAAATACCTTCAAACAGTAAATATCAGGGAAGAAGGACTAGTTAAATTAAACAATTATGTGAGCACAAGGATGTATGGTTATAGATTGGTCACGAGTACACTTAGAATGATAACTTTCTAACCATTCCAGGAGCAAATGAACAGTACTCTAGGCACAAGCACCTAAACGATTTTAAACCTAAAGACAATACTTTGGTGTGTCCAAAGGGGACCAAACTCCTGGCCTTTGACTTTGTATTTCAACCGTTCCTGAGCTTCAGGGTTTCTTCTGGTCCTCTACCCCATCTGCCTTTGAATGTGAGGTTTTTTTTTTCAACTGCCTCTGAAGCACTGGAAATTAGTCAGAAACAGGATGTAGAACGGACGCTGGTGACATTAAATCATCAGGTGGTTTGTGGTGCCTCATGCTCACAGCTGAATCGATTGCCACAGGGCCACATTTGGGTCACAAATTAAACCTTTTCCCTCAGGTGAGCCTAGCAAAGGAATGTTTTGTCTTTTTTTTTTTTTTACCCCTGCTGCTTTCTCAGAATCTTCTGGGAGATTTATTTGGCAAATATCTTCTTGCAGGGGTACTGATGAGAGCCGTGCTTGAGGTGTTTGGTTGTTTTCCTACATCAGGTTTATCACCTGATACTGAAAAGTGCTTTGTGACACTCGATGAGTAGGGGCTGGTGGAAAGGTGAAACCATCTAAACAAACCAGCCATCGTGTAGCTGTAGAGCAGGATCATTTCTAGCCCTGTCTTCTCAAAAGCAGAATCAACAGGTTATTTTTAATGCTGGAAGTAAACCTGAGAGAGCCGGGGGGGAAGGTGTAGGAAAGAGAGAGAGGTCAGCAAACCATTGCTTTTTCTGTGAATTGTCTTACTGCAGTTAACAGTCATTCAGCTGAACTCTTGTAATTGGTAATCATACAGTACATCCTTATTAGTCCTGCTGTTTCAGGTGTGGTTTGGCACCGATTCTGTACGTAATGCTAACTCTAAGCGTTGTGATTTCTGTGTGTTGCGTGTGCCCTCTCCACAGTTTCTGCAGAAGGTGGTTCTGTTTCGTTCCTGATCAATACCTATTGTGGATCTGAGCAAGACTTAGCAGGACCAACTTTCCACATTTCTGGCACTGAGGCAGCTTCTTGACTTGCAGCTTCTTCATCCTGTGCTTTGGATCAAAGATGCTTATTAACCGAATAATAATTTTATTAAATTTATATTCCTTTCTATTGCTGAAGCACAGCCCAAGAGGACCTATACCATGAGATTTCCCTGCCTGTGGTGATTTTCTATTTGAAATTTTTAGAAAGTGATGGCTTTCTAAATGACAACCATTTGAGGTGAAACATTTCTCAAGGCTTCCAGAAGTTAGTTATATATGCCTTTATGAGTATGCTATGTCACTGTTTTCCTTTCTTTCAAGCTAATTTTAATTCCCAAGTCAGCTTATAGATTTGCTTCCCAATTGACATGAAATATTAGTATGGCATGTCACAACTGCAGCTCAGTAATCTTAGCGCCTTCTTATTCTCTTGCTGAGACTATTAAAAGTATATTGAGGTCTCCAGGCTCCCCTAGCATCAAGACTGCTGTTGTCCCTGTGCCAAATTGACTTTGGAGTCAAATGAAAATTTTGAGTGCGTGTCAGTGGTTTTCCAGAGAGGCCTGTAAAGTGGTTCACGTGAATTCTAAGCTGTACCTGGAAAAAGAGACAAGATGCAGTTCCACAGCAGGGAAGTACCAGAGCCCGGCGATGCTTCAGCTGTACGTCTGTCTCTCAGTATGGCTCCAGAATCAGAGCTGTGATGGGAAGAGTGCAGACTCAGCAAGACCAGCTCGCCGCCATATGGAGATTTCCCTGTGACAGCTGAGTCTGAGTATAACCGGTAAAAGCATCTTAAAGGCTGCTTTGTGCCTTTTCAGCAGCACAAAGTAGCTTTATCAGGAACAAGGATTTGGTCCAAAAGTTTTCCCCCAGCATAAAATGTCAGTTATTATACTAGCTTGTAACTAACAACTGCAAGGACTCTGTTGAACACCTGGCAAAGTAAAAGGCTGACATGAATTTATCAGCTGTTTTGATTTATCCAGGTGCCCTCATTTTCTGGATGATACATCCATCTCTGAAAATAGCCTTAGGATCTTTCCTCCATCAAGAATCACAGAATCTAATCATGTAAGAGGAAAAAGCCTCACCTAATATTGGCAGAAGGACCGGATGAGTATACATTCAATGCTGAGAATTGTTCATTGTTGTAGAAATTGTTATTGGCTCTTCAGAGTAATCAATAATAGCTCTTCCTTCAGGGTGACGTAACTATTTTTTACTTTCACCTTTTCTGCATGTAGTCATGGGAACACAAACCAACCTGTGAGAATTGGGCTTAGGAACAAATTGAGCACTTGAGGTGACTGGGAGGTGGTCATTGAGCCTCATCACTTTCCTGGCTTCCAGCTTAGTTGTGTCCCTGTACTCCAGTGCCATGAGAACGTAATAACAAATTTCTTTCCAATTGTGCCAGGTGAGAGGCTTTCCCCCACCCCCTTTTATTGACAATGCTCTAGCAAGTTCTAAAGAGAGATTTCAGAGTATTCTTGAAGGTTGTTTGAGCCTCTGGGTGTTCTTTTGTGATATGTAGACTGTCTGCAAAAGATGTGTTTCCAAACCCTGAAATATTCTGCCCTGACTTTAGACCCAGGCAGACCTACCAGGCTTCAGCATCAAAGAAGCTACAGTGAGACAGAACCTCAGTGCTTGCTATGCGGCAATGGATTCCTGGAGAGAATCCAGTCGGTAGCAATCATCGTCTAAAGAACAGTTGTTCTAGAAGCCTCGAGGAAAACAACACTTCTCAATGCTGCTCCCTTGGGAGCTGTAGCTGATATAGCTAACCCCGATTCCCTTTGGTAAATCACATGGGTCCTGCCCTACGTGTATGACAGATATTACTCTGCTACTGAAGGATGTTCCATTCCAGACCTAGTTCTTACAGACACAGCTTGGGACTTCCTTCATGGCATTAACTAGGTGGTCCACACTCTAGGTGGACCTGCTTTGGCAGGGGGGTTGGACTAGATGATCTCCAGAGGTCCCTTCCAACCCCCTATGATCCTGTGATTAACAATTCCCTGCCTGCCTTTGTCTTATATATATCCAGCTCTTTACTGGATCCTCAAGTGCTGAATCAAAGACATATACACACCTATACAGCAGTATAACCTGGGCAACCTGGTCTAGTTGAGGATGTCCCTGCGACTGCAGGGAGGTCAGACTAGATGACCTTTGGAGGTGACAATTCTATGATTCTATAAAGTCCTTCTGTCTCTCTGGCTTTTACCATAAAGTTTGTAATAACTTGTTGGTTTGCTTCTTGTTACTCAAGAGGTTTTTTTCCACTATTCTTAGCATTCTTCTCAACTTGTACAGCAAATGGTAATTCAGATTTACAGTTTCCGAGGTACCATTCATTCTGCCTCATGATAATACGCATAAAATGTGGTAACTCTAGAGAAAAAATAATTACCCAGCTGTTTCTCTGAAGATATCTCTTAGCTGCATTCTACTTATCCACCTGAGCCTTCAGAGCAGGAGAGGAAATAAGATCAGCATATTCACCGACTGATATTTAGGATAATTTCCCTTTTGCCTATAACTTTCTGTCACAGGGTTTGAGGCGGTTTCTGCCCTGTGCGTATTAAGAAAGCGACAAGAAGTGGTCCAGGTGGTATCAGGATGAGAGTGGCTGTCTTGGAATGTAAACAGCTGACGGTCTTAGCTCCCCCCGTGTATTGCATAGGTGAAAGCCAAGAACAGGTATCGAATTTAAATGAATCTTCAGGGAAGCATGATTATATTAAAATATTTTGCCTGCTGAGTTCCAGTATTCTCTGTATCATGTATGTTCAGGGTTTTTTTTAAAAAAAAAACACAAGTAAAATCTAAATGCTCTCAGGACTTCAGCCTAGTCCACAAGAATCAAGCTTCTCTTCTTCTCCCCTCTCACCAGTTATGATAAATGCTCTGCAAGCCACCCTACACCCTAATCAGCATTAGCATAATCTTTACTATCTGTATGATTGCAGTATGAGGGGGTTATATATATGAGCTAGACAGTAATTAAGATAGCTAGAAAGAACCCAGTTCCAGTGATTAGCATAAGCAGTAACGACACATAGACTGGGGAGAAAAGCAGAGAGGGAAAGGGCAAGTTGACTATCCAGGATAAGGCTTCCAGTGAACCTGAGATGTAGGATGGCAGAACTGCTTGTGAAGTGATGAGGAAGGAGGCCTCCTGGTCTGAGGAAGGACAGTGCCAGCCAGCTGCCAAGTAGTTGCAATGAGCTGTGGATCTTTCGTGTGTGGCGTTTGGAAGAGAGGTACCCTGTCAGAGTAACTGTCTTTGGTTCCTTACTCACGCAAGACTATTCATACTTCTAGTGCAGACCCACACCAAAGCTCAAGCAGCAGGAGGAAGCCAAACAGACCTGCTGGACATTGGGTCTTCAACTGCTGGATATAGTCTTCAACAATTCCACTGCAGAGGCGGTTGTTTAGACACGGGGAGGTAACAGACAAGTTCTGTTTGCCAACCCACACAAGAGCCACATCTACCAGAGAAGAAGCCATTCCTGCTCTTCCAGATGCTGAAAGACCTGTTGTAGAAGTGGTGAAGTATTAGCTCAGACCATGAAAAGGCCTGAACTAGAATTATTAGAAAAATTCCTATGGAGCCTTCAGATGATTGGGAAGGAGTGTGTCTGACAAAATCAGCTTGAAGATTTTCCACAAAAAACGAGTGAGTTACTGCTGTCAGTGGTGGTCATCTCCTGTAGCCATGTGATGGTGTATCAGTCACAGGCATCCTCCGGCAGAAAAGTGGACAGAGGGTAGGTAACACTTTGCTGTAGCTTCCCTCATGACAAAAAAAAAAAAAAAAAAAAAAAAAAAAAAAAACAAATATATACANNNNGAGATGTCCTTTGAAAATCAGGAGAGGTACTAAGTCTTCAACTCTGTAAAGAAATGTTGGAGCAGCGGAAGATGTAAGGAGAAGTTGTCTGGTCATCTTACAGGGCACACCTAGTAATCTGCTGTCGGTGTGGAAAACAAGGATCCTTTGCAAAGCAAAAAAAGAGAAGGGCATGTGTTTGTTCATGAAACCAGATAATAATAGAACAGAACCTCCTGGCAAACCGCAGGTGGGCCCAGCCACTCCTGTAATTTTAGCAGATGTAGACAAAGAAGCCCCAGAATACTCTGAGTGCAACCCTCTCACCTCAATAATAAGAGACAAATGTCATTGTTGGGGTTGAGGACAAGGAGGTACCACATCCATTCGCAAATGGAATAGCTGGATTCTCAGGATACCTGGGGTGATGGGACAATGGGACTTCACCATTCACTGGGTCACTCCACAGCAGTTCCAAGGTTCTTCACTCTTTTCGTGCTTCCTAGATTATATCACAGAGAGATAAGAGCTCGTGTCTGATCCTATACAACTTTCCTGAGGTCAATCTCCAGTATCTCCTCTAGCCCTTGAGAAAAGCGCTTCCACATCCTGAATTACCTGCAGAACTTCCATTCTCTGCTTGGCAATATAATGCTCCCCTGTTGCAGATAGATGTGAGTTTAAATGCCCCAAATCTAATGTCATCTTTGTACTAAATTAAAAGTTGCGAAAAGCTACATTCTTCTTTGACCTCAGTCTTATCTGAGGTACGCTAATTTGTCTTTGTGTAGTTGTTGCAGAATTAAACCAACATAATCCAGAGCAGAAGGGGGCCCAAACCCTTTCCCAGGCTCTTTGAGATAATACACAGCCATAAAACTAAACCCCAGTATCCTTCCCTCCTCCAGTTTCCCTGAGGTATCAGGAAACATTCTGATCCTAGATCCAAAGTGGAAAGCTGTGGCATTTGCACTAACTTTCCTGGAGTTATTCCCGATCCATACTGTGGTAACAGATTGTCAACTCAGCTGAGATCAGAACGTTTTTTTCTGTAGCTGGGCCTCCCATTTCAGCGGTTGTGGAGAGAAGGTGGCAATCTGTGTCTTTCTCTGGAGAAGGAGAAGTTATTTCTAACGGTATTGCCACTAAAGTATAGCTTTGCTTCTTTTACATACTTCAGGAAGTTCTTCATTTGTAAGAAGGGCATATCTAAACCTCAGACACCTCTGAGGAGCTACAAATTGCCAATTCTCACAATTTTTATCATAAGTTTTGTGATATTTGAGGCTTTTCCCTCAAAGTACCAGCTCTTGGAGTGATGTGATTAAGTGAGAAACTCATTTTTCTTTCATTTATACAAAAAGACAGTCATTTTCTTGCTCTCGCGGTTGTAGATAGAAAGCTTAAAAATATAACCTGAGCAAACTGCAAAGGCTCAGGTATCAGAAGGCAGAGCAAAATGAGTTGAACATGTATTTGCTCCTAAACATTATAATTAGAAGCCTATATCATAATATGTTTTTAAAGATTCGACTCAGGACTTTTAAATAATTCAGTTTGGCAATACCATATAGATCCACTGTGCTCTTGGATAAAATTCTTTGTCACACTAAAAGCTAAATTGAGCCAAGAGTAAGTTCACTATAAACAATTACATGTATTGTCTATTCTTGGCTTTTTAAAAACATCATCTACTCTTTACAAAAATCCTATAACACAATGAAAACTAAAGCTTTCATCCAGCCAAGCACCAGTATATGACAAATATGAAAATTGAAAGGCACAACAGAAACAAAAGTTAATAAAACTTGAAATAGGTGAGATTTATTTCTTTAAAGTGTAACTTTTCCCATACCCACTGGACCACAGTCTGTTCTGGGTTACACTAGGGTAAACCTAGAATAAATCCAGTGAAATAATTTGACTTTATTGGTCACAACTAATATATTTTGCAGTGAATTGATTTCAGTTCTGCTAAGCGTATTTGTCATCCCATTTCTAGTCCCAGCATTTATATCAAAATCTAGTAAGAACAATGTGATGGGGGAATTGAGGAAGTACTAACTTAAAACTCCGTGTGCAACTTCAGTCTGACTGATACCGCTTCTCTCCTGCTTCTAAATATTAATTCTGAAACCTGTATTGATGCAATCACATATTTTTGCACTGGATCCTCTAACTCTCTGAGTAACGGATCACTGTTGGGGTTTAAATGTGAAGAGTGCTATAAGAGAGACTCCTGCCTGCCAGATCTCTATTTCAGTTTAGCCTTAAAGAGCTGCTTGGGGCCACACAAACTGAGTCCTGTAGAAAGTAGGTAAAATGGGGTATTTGCACATTTGGCTGGTGAGAAGACACAGATCACAAAGGGAGTTTACCATCTGTCTTCAAACACCTTGAAGAAGGGGAAAGCGTGTGGCCTGCAGAAGAAAAACAATCCACGAGTCACACTTGCAGTCTTCTGATCTATAGTCAGAGGGCGTTATCCATTCTGCTCCTAGCATGCTGGTGGCAAGGTTGTTGCTTGGAGAGATGCAACCTATAATCAAAGTTGAAAGACAGATAATGAAATTTATTTCTAGAACTCCACCTAACTTTTCCCCAAAATAACAGAGCAAAATGGAACCCTCATCAGGCTGATATGAAGATGAATTGAGTGTTTGTATGAAGAACAGCAGTGATGAGCACTAGAGTAAACTTTAGTACTTCAGCTGCTGTATCACTGACAAAAACGTGAGCAGTAGAGGTCTTACAAAAAGTCTCAAATCCTCCAAAGCCAAGAGCTCCTCCTTCTGAAACTCTCTTTTAAAATCCTGTTTACTGCCTAAGAGAGTCATCCAGATGGGTTTCAAAGGGCAGAAAAGAAGGATGTGCCAGAGGAAAACAAGTATATGGCATCCTTAGTTAGGCCGAAACAGATGGCTTTTAAAACAAGCCTGAATAATACATCATAAAATATGTAGGGGACCACACATGAACTACTGCAAATAAAACATAATGAGTAACGATCCTCTGTCCATCTTGCGTACTTTGAAAGAATAGTATCCCACAAAGGACTGCATCATAATGCAGTCCTCTGTTCTGTCATTTTTCTGAGTCATCTGAATTTCTGAATCACATGAACTTCAACCTCATTATCTCTTTTACATGTAGATTTCTAGTATGGAGCAAGGAGAGAGAGACTGAAGACTTCTTTTTTTTTTTTTTTAATGTATCATCTGGAATCATTCATAGCCACAAGCTCAGAAAGAGAAGACTTTAGAACTACTCCACAGCCTGTTGCTGCTTGACCTAATGGAGTATCTGCTCAGGGTGCTACAATGCCATGTGATCTGGAGAGGAGAGCACCTCTCCTGCCACCACAGCTTCACTGCTGACTATTGCCAGCAGAATGAGGAGGCTCAACAGCCTGGATACCTTTTTAGGCACTGACAGTGAGGTATCACACATCTTGATGGACATTGTCCTAAAACAGACCTTAGCTGCAGGTCAGCCTTTTCTACATCTCAGTCTCCTCTCATGCTGTTCATTTTCCCCTTTTTTTGACTTCACCCACCATTGCTCATCCCCATTCCAGTCTGTCCAGTGGCCTCACTATAACCTCTGTCTAAGGATTTTTCATCCAAGTACTATTCTCTTTCTATGCTGCCTTCACACCAAGGACCAGCCATCTTTTAATCACGTTGATTCCTTTTTCTCCTCCCTATTGCTTATACAATTTCACTTTCTCTCCCTCTTACTCTAGGCCTGTGTCCCACACCAGGGTGCCATTGTGAAAGCTTTGCCAAAAAAAAAAAACCCAAAACAAAAAACCACCAAACCCCAAAGAGAGGTTATTGAAGGTTACCACACTGCAATCTGAGCTCTTCTTGGTCCTTGAAGACTACGAGTGCCATATAACACACAGTATTGAAACACCATAAAAACACACACGGAAGGAAAGGTTTCTTTCTGTTTGTCTGTAATTCAGGTTGGCAACTTCAGTAGTTGATCACACAGCACACTTCACAGAACATGCACCTTTTTGATTAGTTATAGGAGGCCCAGGAGACCTGAAAGCTGTCTAGAAGTCAGGGTCCAAGAATCAAGAACTTCCATGTGTGCCAGTCTGCTTAAGAGGTCAAAGGGAAGGGGCTAATTAGGCGTGACACCGTCTTTCCTGAAAAGCTAGACCTGGGTTTACAACCCAAATAGAATGGGAGGTGATGTCTGGTGAGGATATTGAATGTGAAGTAAGTCCAGAGACTTGGTCCATCCTACACCCTTAAAAAATCAAGCAAAAATCATAAAATCACTATACATGTCATGGCATAGTTAAAGGTTTTTCCTCATTGAAGAAGATCAAGAAAAACAAGTTCAGATATCTAAAATTCTCCTAATTTCTGAAGAAAGAAAGAAAAAAAACCAACCTAAATTATTTTACCGTGAAGCATTAAGCAACACACTTGCAAGTAAAAGGGTCAGAGTACATACATCATATCCTGAAGCCCTCAAAGTGATAGCAATAACACACGTTATACCAGCGTCAAATTTTTAGGTCCTTGGTGTATTCCAGTAATAACTGGAATAAGACTTATTTTTTGTCTCTAAGATTATATGTCTCTCTTCCCACAGTTCAGAGAAGCACAGCTATCTGGAACACAGTTTTGAGGGAACAAAGACAGAACAAGACAAGGCAAGACTAGCTAAATTATTAGGGATGGCCTGGGATGCCGAGACTCAGAGATAGGTGCTGTAATATCTGGAACGGAGTTATTCTCTCTCTTTCCCTTCCCTCAAGAATCTCTAATTATTTCATGCAGCAGAGAAAAGCTTCAAAAGGTCTGCAGGGTCTTCTCTTCCAGCGCAGTTCCAGCTATGCCTGGATGCTCTGCTGATAGACGGGAGGTGAATGGATCTCACCGTCAAGTGCTCTAACCCCTGCCTCTTGTCTCATTCCCAGCAGCTGACACAGAAACAACAAAAACAACAACAACAAGCAGACTAACACAATAAGGCAAAGTTTCAGGCATCGAGCTCCAGCTTGAATTGTGAAAGGAGAAAGGCACTGCCTGGTGGCACTCAGGAAGATGTCTATGCCATGGGAAGGGATGGATTTAAAGCTTCGGTCAGATGGCCTCTGGCAAACGTAACTGTGTTAGCGTAATGAATGAGATCCTTGTCCTTCAGCCACAGCTCCTGGGCTGAAGACTGTTGCTGTCCCTTAGCAGGGCTGGCAGAGCTGCTCGTGACAGAACTCACCTGCAATAACGACCTGGGCTGACGTTGCAGCGGGGCAGATGAGGAGTGCTCAGGGTGGACCCTTCTGCTGTGGCAATGGTGAACTCGGGCAGAGACGCAAGGAACCCAAAACAGCTGAAAGGGTGATGGTGTTTTAAATTGCTGCAGCCTCTGCTAAAGTGGCAGTGTATGTCTGAGGAAGTCTTCCCTTTACAGTGTCTCCTTTGGACTATTTTCCGTAACTGGCATTTCAGCATAGTGGCTTTTGTGGATCCCCTTCTGATGTTACCTTACCATCTCCATGCACTGGGGGACCCAGGAGTCCACCACAGATGGGCAGATCCTGTGGTGGCTGCGCTGGAGCTGTGTGTCCAATTACCCCATAGGTAGGGCAATCCTCCCTTCACGGGGAATAAATGCACTGACAGTTCAGAGGCACCGTCAAAATACAGGAAAGAAGCCCCAAGGAATTTTTTCCCATATCAATCTTACCACAAAGTTAGTCACGCTTAGCCAAGGGTCACTTGAATCGAAAGAAAATATGCTTTAGCTAAAACATTGTTGTCACTGCTACGTGATGGTCCAAATAATAACTAAATATACCTGTAGCAAAATTAAACCAATAGCAGCAGAAAGGCACTGGAGAAGACAGCTGGTGCCTGTCCAGGCTTCAGGATCCCCAGACACGCACAAAGCCAGCCGGCTGCCTTCTGAACCTTGAATGTTTTTACTATTGACTGATTTTGGTTTTGCCCTGTCTCCTGCCTCCCTCCCTCATCATCACTATGGTGACTACCGTATCACAGCCTGACTCTCAGCTTTGAAACTCTCTCTCTCTCCCTTTGAAACTCTCTCTCTCTCTCTCCCCCTTATTCATCCTTTCTCCCTTAGCATCCCTTTTCCCTTCGACCCAATCCTGCCCTTTAAATGATAGGATCAGCTCTGGACTGTGGCTGAAGTCATCCCAGCTGTCCAGCCTGTCCCTGCTGCGTGCTTGTCTCATTGCTCATCAATCATCTCCTGAACTACCTCGGTTTGCCAAGCAACATTTTAAGGCAAACCGAAAATAAGCAACAGTTCACCTTGAAACACACGGTCCCAACTGTGGCAGCCAAAGAGCTGACTGACAAGCGGCTGTACAACAAAAGGGAGGCGAGCAAATGTCCTAAGGTAAACTTTCCCTTCTCTTAAGACCGTCTCCTCGATAAATACAGGTAATGAATGCTCATCCATCTTCCTCTTATTGATTTAATCTTATGTCAAATCTACCTTTTCACATATTCTGCAAGAGGTCCTGTTTTCCTCCACGTGTCACCTAGCATCACCTAGCGCAGCGACTGATAGGAGCAGAGTTCAGGGATGATAACAAGCTGTGTTGTTTCTGATGCAAGAAACAGCCCCAGAGGCTCAGAGGTGCTAACTTGACTTCGACTTGGTAAATGAAGTCCGAGGCTTCAGACACAGCATCTCAGCCCTGCGAATTCTCCTTAATGTACTGAAAGAGAGAAAAAATATTAAAAGCATCGGATATGCGAAGGATCAAGTAAGGCTGTTATTTTTAACACTCCTTACTCCCTTTCCCATTAGCTTTTATCCCAATTTTCTATAGAAATGAGGCTTATGAGATCAGCTGGGTAATGCATATCTGTCCCTTACTCCCTCCCCCTCTCCCCCAATCTTCTTTCCCCCATTAGCCAATCTCAACAGAATTTAATACCAGAAGTAAAGTTCTTCAGAATTAATTACATTCTTACGGGATTTCTGAAAAAACAGTGCCCAGGAAGCAGAGAGCAGGTTTTGGACCTTCCCAAGTTGACCTCTGGTGATTTTTGCTCCTGCCACCCAATTTCTAGAACATCACTCAGCTTTAAAATGCTCGGTGGGGAGAGGGAGTGTTGTAAGGGAGAAGAAAGGGGAAGCGTGGAACTTTGGTGAGCACATGGGGTGCCTCAATTCACGCTATATACAATAGCTGCCATGGTACCATCGTGGTGAAGACCAAACACAGGAGCCCTCCTGGCCGCTCTGGGACAGTATGTCAAGAGCAGGCAGCAGAGTGAAGAGGGCAAGGCAATGCAGTGCCGAAAAAGTGTGGAAAAAATGAGGAAATCTCACATAGCTGTGTGACTGCAGTCACACCGGTGCGACCAACAAGCTTCCTCTTACGGTCCAGAGAAGGACAGACCAAATCTGAGTCTAAAGGTCTCAAGTCTGACTTAACATGAGCCATAAAAGGATTTTGGACATTAGAGATATGTCATCTGGAAAATGTCTAAATATAGCTGTACATGAAATGAACACAGGGTGCTGACAATGACTGCCACGAACGTGCGACCTTAGGATAAGGATGAAAAATTAATCAATTAAAAATGTATAATAGGAGATAGCAGCCACTGGGGAAGTGCACCGCGCAGTGCAAAGGGCTGATGGAATGCCAGTGACGAGTAGCTGTAGCTCAGTTCCTCCACCACCTCCAGTTGCTGTGCCACCCTGGCCCCAGCACCAGCATCACAACAGCTGTCCCTCCCCGAGACCAAGAGCTGGGGTGAACCCTCTGTTGTCTAGAGCTGCGGTCCCTGTAGTGCAATGGCAGCCAGCAGGGAGAAGAGGTTCCCTGGCTGGATTATGACCAGTGATAAACGGTACACAGTGGAGGAGGACCACCGATGGGTCATAGAATGATTTGGATTGGAAGGGATCTGTGAGGATCATCTAGTTCCAACCCTCCTACCATGGGCAGGGACACCTCCCACCAGACCAGGTTGCTCAAAGCCCCATCCAGTCTGGCCTTCAACACCTTTAGGGATGGAGCATCCACAACTTCTCTGCGCAACCTGTTCCAGCATCTCACCACCCTCACAATAAAGAATTTCTTGCTGATACCTAATCTAAATCTCCCCTCTTTCAGTTTAAGACCATTGTCCCTCGTCTTATTGCTCCACTCCCTGATAAAGAGTCACTCCCCATCTCTCCTGTAGGCCCCAGGGTCCCATCTCTGGAGCATGGCTAGTTCTGATGGGCCTGCTGTGGCTAGTGGGGATGTGAGAGACCTTGAGAGATGGCCAGTTATGGGGGAATGGGGTGAAGTATCACTGCCTCCGGTGCTCCTTGTGCACTGAGTTGTCACTGCTTGACCACAGCCCTCCTGTTATTTACAGTCACAAAGGCAGCTCGCAGGGGAAGGGATGGGTTAAACAGGAGCAGGAAATTACAAGATGATCTCAAGAGAAACCTGGAGCAGCAGAAAAACAACGAAGCAGTACCCTGCAGGGAAGATGGAGAAGAGGAGGAAAGCCAGCCAGCTAAAGGCAGCTGTGGGGAGGCAGAGTGGCTGAAGAACACGGGAGTCGCAGAGCATGATATCATTTATGCTTTATGCAGAGATAACAGCAGATTTGAGTGTAATTAACTTAAAAGTCAATACTGCCCTTTACGTGATAGGAACATAGATCTGCAGAGAAACAGGCTTCATTATTTTTCTTGCTTACAGAATGACCTGCTATCAGGGAAAGCCACTCTTTGGCTGGCTCTTGTAAGGTACTGGAGGTGACAACAACTGTCCATTTTGGCAAAAAGGGAAAAGGTTATTTTAAATGGGCCGGAGCAGGTGTTGTTTTCTTTTGTTCCTCCAGAGGAAAAAAACGACAAGAGCGCACAAATGGAGAGCGAGAGGGAAAAGCTGCGGAGACAGAAAACACAGCGGCTGTTGTGGTGCTGGCTCTTCCTCTCCATCTCATTGTGAAAGAAAGGGCACAGCACACGCTCTTATCATTTCCTCTGAGATGATTTGTACCAGCATTCAGCTGTTCAGGGCACTGCTCAGCCTTTCTGAGCACCCTCGCAGCACTCTAACAAAAATGCAATCTTGGCTGTCTAATCCAGACTTTGAAATAGGGGCAACAAGCAGACAGAGGAGAAAAGAGGAAACAAGGATATGGG
>VZRU01017584.1:101851-117983 GCA_013398155.1 Pedionomus torquatus | reverse complement strand
ATTTAAAACCATTACCCCTCATCCTATCACTACACTTCCTGACAAAGAGTCCCTCTCCTGCTCTCCTGCAGCCCCCTTCAGATACTGGAAGGCTGTTAGGTCTCACTGGAGTCTTCTCCAGGCTGAACAGCCCCAGCTCTCTCAGCCTGTCTTCATAGGAGAGGTGCTCCAGCCCCCTAATTATCTTCATGATGACCCTCTCCTCTGCTCCCCTTAACCCCAAACAAGCCTTAGTAGGGAAAAAGATGCTGGGGACGTATCCAAGGGGCTTTTTCCAATATGATTCTCAAGCACCTCATGCATCTCATCACACCTCCAGCCGATACAGCTCTGCAGGGCCAGACCAGAGCCCGGCTTCCAGCAAGATGCAAGGGGAAAAAAAAAANGAAAAGATGAAGGGGAAAAAAAAAAAAAAAAAAACAACAAATCCACAGATTTGTCAATTCAGCTTCCACTCAGAGTGGCGTGGATTGCATTAGGATCTGCTGGGGCACCCATTTAACCTCATTATTAAGTTTCCATCAGGCCACACCGCTGCCCTTGCCAGGGTGGAGCCCAAGTTAATTGGGCTTGTGACCTCCTCGTTCCCCAGCTCCTCTCATTCAGAGTAGTCTCGTAAAAGCGCCAACGTTGCCAGCCAGAAGCCCACTATTAGTAGTAATAGTAGTGGCACTGTTATTATTAGCTAGCCTTTTATTTATTTTTTAGGAAGTCGTACTTCTGGACTGCAGACCTGCCTGTTATGCTTTTGCAAGAGGGAGGGGGGACTGGGGACAGCAGACTCCCCGGCACCAAACCCATCATTAATCTATTTTGAAAACAAGATCGTGTTTTCCAAATACCACTGCATGACTCGCTCTGATTCTGCCAACACATTTTTTTATGGTGGTTTGGGATTTTTAGGGGGTTTCTCAGTGGTGGGGGAGGAGATTAATGACTGATAAGGCTACTAGCCTGCTTCCAGCAAACCAAGAGAAGAGTCTGTGCCCTCAGCCTGGACTGAGTGAGTAAAGCCCTTCTGCACCAGGTGGGGATCAGGTCCCTGGGGAAGCCTTCTCCATGGGCACCGGCTGTAACCCATTCCAGCTGGAGGATGTCACTGGTTCAATACACAGGGATATCTGGATGCAACGGTGTCACCAGCCATGCCTGCAGGAGATTTGCTTAGGTGCATGCCCCGGGAGCGCTGTTAACCCCTCAAAAATCTAATGCGATTGCAGCCCAACCAAATGCAGGGCTAGATTTTCTGCCAACGCTCTGCAAAGCTGAGATTTAACGGTCTCACCCCTGCTGGACCAGCTGCCTCTGCTGCAGCACAGCATCCCTGGCTTACCCTGCGCGGCAGATGGCCCCCCCCAGCCTCTGGTCCCCAGCCACATTTGCCAAGTGCAAAGTTCTCGTCTCTGTCACCGCTGTGACTAAAGATGTGGCTCAGCTGCAGACTCCACGTCAGATCTGAACAGCTTACAATGCTTGAGAAGGGACCTTGTCTCCAGATCCCAACGGATTTGCCCGGCACCTCAGTGAAGACTGGTTCAGGATCAGAAGCTGCTTCAGTCTCTAATTGCTGTTATTTAAGGGAGATGTGCACGACCCTGATAGGAAGAAACGAGGTGGCTGCTGGCAGCCTTTGCAGCAGGAGCGGCCAGGACAGAGGAGGACCAAGCAGCCTTGCTGTGAAGACAGGGGGAAAGCAAAACACTGGCATTTTGGCTCCTAGCTTTGGACTGTCTTTGGGGAACTCTCAGCATGCAAGATGCTGTTTGCTTTCTCCTAAGGTCCCTCAGGAGCTTTCTGAGCAATTACAACTGCATGCGGTGGAGCACAAAACCTGGTTTCTCCCGAAGCAGCCTGGTCCTTCACCAAGGGCTTTCAGCAGCCTGGAGAAGCCACGCTTGGCGTGAGCCTCTGCAGCTCCCCTGCATCCGCCTTTTTCTTTCCAAGGGTACCCAAGCAAGCAGCATGGGCACCCAAGCAAGAAGCAACAGAGGTGAGAGCACAGGCCTGCAGCTCAGGAAACTGAGTCTCTACTTCCAGCACCACCTCTGCCTCCCAACGATCCCGTCTAAGATGCTTGGCTCTGTGCCTCAGTTTCCCTCTCTGTAAAATGGGCTGGCAGCCACCCTTCTGGTGAGCTCTCTGACAGGTAGGGAGGAGAAGTGCTATCACATGGGAACTGCCCCGGGGAGAAGGCAGGAGGAAGGGGACAGGTCAACGTGCCAGCTGCCTGGCAGAAAGGGTCTTAGCACCTGTTTTTTCTCAATTTTAAAAACAAAACAAAACAAAATAACAGGAATCCTGAGCAAAGGAAGATAAATTAATAAAGTCAGATGAGTACCTGACAAAGTCACACACACTGGGGAAACTGAGGCAAAGACAAGCTTCAGTTGGGAATCAATTCACTGATTTTGCTCTGGTGAGACCCCACCTGGAGTACTGTGAGTACTGGAGCCCTCAATATAGGAAGGACATGGACCTGATGAAGTGGGTCCAGAAGAGAGTCACTAAAATGACCAGGGGATTGGAGCACCCCTGCTATGAGAACAGGCTGAGGAAGCTGGGGCTGTTCAGCCTGGAGAAGAGGAGACTCCAGGGAGACCTAATCACAGCCTTCTAGTACCTGAAGGGGGCTACAGGAAGACTGGAGAGAGTCTGTTTACAAAGGCCTGCAGTGACAAGATGAGGGGCAATGGCTTTAAGTTGGAGAAGAGCAGATTTAGATTGGATATTAGGAACAAGTTCTTTCCTCTGAGGGTGGTGGAACACTGGAACAGGTTGCCCAGGGAGGCGGTTGAGGTCCCTTCCCTGGAGATATTCAAGGTGAGGCTCAGTGAGGCCCTGGGCAACCTGGTCTAGTTGGGGGTGTCCCTGCGACTGTGGGGAGGTTGCACTAGATGGCCTTTGGAGGTCCTTTCTGGCCCTGACCATTCTATGATTCAATGACACTGAAAAACATCTTCAGCAGAGAGTCTTGTCCACTCTGGAGACCTGGGACAATCCTGGCAGCGAGGAGTCCACGTGCTACTTCTAAATATTGCAGAAAGTCCTGGATGCTGCAGGGAAAGGTGTCCTCCCCTCTAGGACGGAGCCAGGCTGGCTCAGGAGAACGTGAGCGTGCTGCAAAACAAGTCCCATGGAGAGAGGCTACTGGGTGCCTTGCTCATTTAAAACAGCCTTGTGCTTATTCATCTTTGTGCAGTGTCCCCTGTGATTGCACACGGCTGCATGCAATACTGGAGAAGTTAGGAGAAATTCAATTATATTGATTTACAGAAGAAAGAGACAATAACAAATGTAATGGGTAGTTGCTATTCCATATTTTATCGGGAGCCATTAAGGCTTCGGCTTCTAATATCCTCTACCTTTAGCGTGAGAATGAAATTAAAACAATCATTTTCGGGATGAGGCGCTTCTCCACGCAAAGCCTGGAGCTGCCAGATAATCGAGTGTCGACACACATAAATCAAGATCTCCTCAAACCTGGGTGATACCAAACCATTCAGGCACCTGCTGGAAATCAACTGAAGAAGGTTCTTCTTAGAAAAGGTGCTCCTTGATATAAAATATGCCAGGCGGGCATCCCACTCATTACAATTAGATTTGCACAGACTGGATAAATATGCAGCAGGAAATTGAATCTGAGGTGGCTTCTATTTAATATTCATGCTTTGAAGATCCACCTTCTAATTACTAGGTAGGTGACCACAGTCTACAACAGGGAAACAGAAAACTATTTAGCTAAAGCAAGCACAGAATTGTGCTGGTCTGCAGCACATTCCAGGCACCAGTGACCAAAACCTGATGGATTTTAGGGAAGACTTGAAAAAAGACAACTTTTTGAGAGTGGTAGCAAAAATCAGTCATCCAGACTTGAGGTTACCAGCTAAGAAATCCCTGGCATCTCCTGCTGCTGGATGCGTACATCACTAGTGACAGCTTAATGTCCTGCTGCTCTGCTGCTGGCTCCACAGCTCCACTTCCACAAGGAATAAAGCCCTGAGCCCCTGGGCTTTCCTTCTCTGATTCACCTTTCATCAGGGGCTGCAGTTCTGTGATGGAAAACGGAGTGCAACCAGGTCTTCAAACCTCTTCCTTTCAGCCAGTGAAACCTGAAACAACCTCATTTATAGTTACGCTGCTAGAGGAGAAGTTTCCCTCCCCGATATTCAGATTCTGCTGGGAAACACACAACCAGGCAGCTGCTCTTTCTAACATAGCCTGAAAATGTCTGCTCTTTATCATGATCAAGGGCTAAAAAGCTGCTGAGGCACATTCCAGCGTTGTAATATTGCTCTGATAGAATGCAACTCTGGTTTCTTGAGGTAGAGCATTTTTATGTTAATTGTGGTTTAGGAGCCCTGCTCAGTAGTTGAATAAATGACCGTTTGTTTGCAGCATCTTAAGCTACGACTGCATGCAGTTTATGGCAATTTAACAGAGTATTTATAGCCAAGGTAAATAATTTCCCTGCCGTTTTTCTTAGCTCCTTGCTATCATTTGACACCTTGAATGGCTCCTCCCCACCCACTGCCTGGACCGAGCAGACACGTGCTGCCAAAACAATGACGATGCCTCCTTCAGCCCGCTCCTGCCACAGCCGAGTGATGGGAACAAATTTACCTACCAAAAACACATTGCTCCCCGTTCCCAGAAATCAGTTTCGGAGTGGTACATCTCTCTCCCTGACTCCATCAATGCTGAAGGCTTCCCAAACCCCCCCCATCAGAGACACCAAGGCAGCCTGTGCCCGCCTTACCCTGCGCAGAGGCTGGTGGGACCATGGCACGGCTCCCACGGGAGGTGAGGAAGACTGCCAACCCACCCAGCCTTCCTCCGGTGAGCAGAACAGGGTGCTGCTTCAGCTCACAGCTGTCTGGCACTTCTCCAGGTGACGCTTGCTTGCTTTTTAAAAGCAAGCCACCCACAGCTGAGTCCCTGCCAAAGGTGGTTTCCCCAGCCAGCCCTTGCTTTCTGCACAAAGCCTGCAGGCACCTTGTAGTCCAAAAGCACCAGTGGGCAGAAAGTGGCTGCCTGTGCCCTGCACATGAGCCCTTCCCAGACCATCAACCCTGCAGGAGGCCTCCAAAGGGCTCCTTTTGTGGTTTCTACCAGCAAACTCCTTTCCCTGGGATGGGAAGAGCCCAGAGGGCAGGTCCCTCCATCAGGCTCTTCCCTCTGCCCCAGAACACGGGTTTTGCACTCATTTGGATGGATGGATGGATGGATGGATGGATGGATGGATGGATGGATGGATGGATGGATGGATGGATGCTTCAGTACCTCCATGTCCTCAAGAATGAGGTGCAGGCCAGGTCACTGAGGCTCTGCCCCAGGCTCAGCCTGGGGCTCATCCCACATGTCCCTCCATAGCTTTCAGATCATCTTTCAGGAGAGAGGGCCTGAGGTTTGGGTGGAGGATGGGAGGGGGCTCTGGGGCATCTGTGGGGTGAAGGGCTGGGGTGTGAAGGGAAGCAGCAGCTGCACACCTTCCCTGGGGAGCAGAGAGATGAGTTTCAGTGCCAGTTTCAAAGGCACGCACTTCTCACAATTAACCCTCTGACCTCCCAGCACACCCTGGGCCAGCCTGCTGCCACTCTCTTTGACATTTTGGGAGGTCAGGGCATCCTTCTCAATCTTTACAGCAGGGTTAGAATACGCTAGCTGTGCTTTGAGCAGGAGGAGGGAGCAAGAGGACCAATGGAACTGGATGATCTGCAGTATCAGGATGGGTGAGGCTGGCAGGGGCCTCTCTGGAGACCATCTGTCCACCCCCTGCCCAGGGCAGGGTCAGCCAGAGTGGGTAAGTGGGGCTTAGTATCTGTCCATTGGTGGAGATGCTACAGCCTCTCTGAGTTCGCTGCGTCTGTGTTTGACCACATCCAGGCAGCCTGGGATTTAATCTCAGTCAACATCTGAAAATGTCATCAAAGCAGGTCTCTGTTTTTTTTTTCCCCCTGTGTAAAACCAGTACCCTTTGCGGGGCCCCCAGCCCAGCCCTGCTCCTTGGAAGCCCTCACCAGTTCAGAAACACGATCATATCAGCACGGGAGACTCAGTCTCCCAGCAAGACCTACTCCCCACTCTGAGTTCACAATCCATGTATTTGATAATTCAGAGATTCAAATATTCTACCTTTTGCCATTTAACCTTTGTCAGCAAAGTTAATTTGCAGAGGCAGATTGTGAGCTCGGTGGGACAAAAAGCACATTTTTCTACTGTGTTGTACATAGTAACAGTTTCTATGTAATATTCCATAGAAATAAGAGTCTTTATAGGACAGGCTAAATATAACAGCTCTAATGAAGTTACCTCTGGTCTTAAACATAACATGCTGCCTTCTAGCCTGCAGGGTTTCATCACACACATTGTTCCCCTTCATCAAAAATAGGAGAGTAGGACAGCACGTTTTCTGTCCTTAGACAGCTTTATCTGCCTCCTCTTTGGCCCGGGAACCACTTCATAGATCCTTCCCTTTCTAAATAACACATTGTGATCCATAGGAAGCATCACAGCTCACCTCTGCCACTTCCTCCCACCCAAGCTACTTCTCATCTCTGTCCAACCACTCTGGCCTCCTTGACCTCACCCCTGCCACTGCAAGAGCCCTCTACCCCTGCCTTGCTTGGCATCTCTGTCCCTCAAATCTCAACAGAAGACAGGTCCACCACCATTTGCTATGCTCATTTTGTATTTCCAGTTACTGTATGGAAAAGCGAGGAGAAAAAACTTCTATGAAAGAAAACAAAATTATCCCCCAACCTCAAGACGAACAAAACTGAGCATTGCCTGGTTAGATAGGGCAGAATTGAGACTTCCTTCTAAAAGCTCACAGCATAGTAGCTTCGAGACCACGAGAACTTCAGTGACCTCACCCTAGGAATTAGCCCGCTCCTCTCAATTCCTAGGTTTCCTCAATTCCAGGTTGAAAGCATGCCTAATCGCTCACGGGGTCGAGGACAGGAATGGCAGACGAGGGATTCCTGCCCGGCCTGACGAGCGAATGTCTTGGATCGCTGCACACTGATGTGTGAAAGTTATTAAACGCGTTTGTTGGGACCATCTGCCCCGAGAGCTGCAACGCGAGGGCAGGGGAAGCTGCCTGCAACAGCTTGTTGTCTCTGGCTGCTTATCTGGAACCCGAGTCACACTTGGCTGGTGGTCCAGAACTGAGAAGTGAAAGACACCCAAATGAAACGCAGCCGGCTCGAGCACGGCTTTAGCATTTCACTAACAGGCCGCCTCACCTAAAACCACTTAAAACTTGTCACCCACAGAGGGAAAGAGCACCCCAGAAGTTAGAGCTACTCCAGCAATGTGCAAAATTAAACAGTGGTTCAGCTAAAATTGTGTATAGATACAGAGCTAAGGAAAACCCAGCATCCCGATTATACATTTACTCACAGATAACAAACATCTGATTTTCCTTTCTTACCTACACAGTGGTGGCACTTGCTATTTGCACAGAATGGTCTTTACGGTGTAAAAAAGCCATTGACCCCATCCCACACTCCTTCACTAAAAGTAGAACTCTGCTATTCTACTCTTCTGNTATTTGCACAGAATGGTCTTTACGGTGTAAAACTGATGTCGTGTAAAATAAGCCATCGACCCTGTCGCACACTCCTTCACTAAGAGTAGAACTCTGCCTATTCGATAGGTAGAATAGGTACACTCATTTTCTATGCCCAGAAGGTGCGCTGGATGAAGAATAGAAGTTGCTCTAAAATACCCGNATAGGTAGAATAGGTACACTCATTTTCTATGCCCAGAAGGTGCGTTGGATGAAGAATAGGAACAGTTACTCTGAAATACCCATTTTGCATTCCCTGTGAAGGCCAGGTCCAGCCAACAGCACTCTGCACCATGTGCATTGCAATAAGCTGTAGATCATCATTTGGCAGGAGACCTACCTGCAGACTGCCAAGCTGTCCAGGAGCTCGTAGCAGGAGACCTCTCTGCCTCCAGCTATCCCTGACGTGCCCAGGACCCGTAGACCACCGTGTACCACTCTCCCCCATGTAGCAAGCACCACTCCATCCAGGTCATGAAGTCACTCGTTGGCAACAGCAACTAACAACATCTGGCTGCATCTCAAGTCACAGCTGAAAACCTCTTGGCTGGAGGGGTTTTATCCAGTCCCCTATGGGCTCCATTTGCAAAGGGTGACCAGGCAGGGTGAAGGCTAACACCACTCACCAGCTGGCTGGCTCCTGGCTAGTGTTCCAGATAGCAGCAGAGGGTTATCTACCTTGGGAGATGTCAACTTGGGATGTTCAAATTCCAAG
Organism: Pedionomus torquatus; assembly: GCA_013398155.1. Taxonomy (NCBI): domain Eukaryota; kingdom Metazoa; phylum Chordata; class Aves; order Charadriiformes; family Pedionomidae; genus Pedionomus; species Pedionomus torquatus. Next base: position 109,698 of record VZRU01017584.1, on the reverse strand, counting down.
TAATAGGTCAATTTACTGAACTAAACCAGGATCCCTATGCTTGTCTGGGCCTGAGATGCTCTTTCGAGCACCACGCTGTCACCAGGAGGTGGCCACCTGCCAGCCCAAAGGTCTGCAGGCCAGGGCTGCAACTTGACTCCAAAAAAAAAAAAAACCCCAAAACTCCATGCAACATTCTCATTTTCTGTTTTACCACTCTGAAACACGGTGTTTGCTCAAGTGGGCAACTGCACTCAGCCGTCACTGCCAGACACAGGCAGCTCAGCAGCCATGCATACCCTGGCCCACAAGCCCAGTTGGAGAGTGTGGCCACACATCCAGGGGGAGGAGCGGCACCAGAGGGACCACAGGGTACACAGGAGAGAGGATCTTCTCTCTGCTTGGCTATCTCATCTGTCTTTTCTCCTTTTATCGCTTTCGTTCCCGCTTTACTTTTTTATTCTGTTTTCTTCCTCCTCTCTCCTTGGTCATGAACCCTTCCTTGGTTCTCACCAAAACCAGGTGGGTTCAGCCTCTGACATTTGGAGCCCCCAGCACTGAACTAAGCTGTGCTTTTTCTCAGGGGAGAAGCATCATCACCCCCACCAAAACTGGTTCCTAATCTCTGCACCTCCATTTTTCTCCACAGCTTTTTCCCCCCCACCCATCAGTCCCAGAGGGCACAAGCTGTCTGGGTGAGGTTCAGTTTGGGTATTTGCAGTGATTCGGTGGGAAGTACCTATATCCTCCAACCCCAGTGCTTTGCCACCTGACAGTGACCAGACACTCTTCAGGTTCAGCTTATCGCAAGAATTTCTTTCATTAAATCTTCACCAGAAACCCTTCCCGTTATCCACGCTGCTAAGGCAGCGCAAGATTCTGCATTAATCCAACACGCAGAGACCAACAAATTCAGTTTTGTTGCTAACAAACGTGAGGAATCGCTTGGCTGCTGAAGCATCCATGACCTTGTCACCGGTGTCACGAGGAATTCATGTTTTACCCTTACCTGTCGCCTTCCCTTCCATTTTCCAGGACGTGAAAGAATTAATCACAGAAGAGGGGGAAAGCACTCCTCCTCGCTCCCAGAGAGAGGGAGAAAGGAGCTGCAGGATATTTCTAGCCCAAATAAAAGGCATTGGGACAACAGTCTGGCACCCAGTCACCCTACAGAGAAATTAGCAACGATCTCCACTGCAACACAAACTGGAGCTGGATGGATATTTGTCAGGGTTTTGGCATGTGTGGGTTGGGGTTGGTTTGGTTTATTTTGCTTTTATATAAATTAATTTAGAAATGGAATGCAGAGGTGCCTCTTTTATAGTAGCTGAGCTCAGAAAAAGTTGATTTGCGGGTGACAAAGCTCCTCCTGCTTTCAGTGGAGCAGCCCAGTTTGAGATCACGGGCACACCAGTTGCTTCCTCTCTGCTAGTTTGTGAGGAAGATATATCATATACATATATATGCTTGTTTGTTTTCCATGTTTGTATTTCAGGCTTCCACTTTTTCTCCTCCAGGCATCCTTATTGACAGACTAATAAATATTACAGCATCTCTTTCCTGTGGATTAGGAGGGCTGCAACTACCCATTCAAATGCTCAGAATAATCAATTTTTTTTTTGCCGCAAAAATAATAGGGGAAGGTAAAAAAAAAGCATCATAACCCACGATGGGTGATCAGGCAGGGCAACAGCACATACACAAAACGCTCAATGGTGGCCCCAGAATTACACTGTGCCCGTTTCTGAAAGCTTAATTTGTCGTTTCAGGATTTTGTACACCAGAGGATCCAGCTGCAGGCTCGAATCACTGCATTCCCATCGGGGCAGCTCACAGAAATCATTTAGGAGGTAAAGCAAACACCAGCATTGCAAAGTGTGTTGTTCTCAGCAGGCCAGGGGAGAATGGGTTTGCCAAAAGGAGGGCTAAGTGTGTGCCCATAGTTTTGGAGTCAGGTCTGGGGTTCTTGAGCCAAGAGAGATCTTTTGGGTTAGTCCCATGCTGCAGTCTGTGACCTGATGCAGCAAAGCCACACTAGGGCTGGAGGCAGGATCTGCATCACTGATGTATTAACGACTCCACAGCTCAATGCTCTAGGCAAGACCAAGGCAACGGGACTTAGTAAAATCACTGCTTTTCCTCAAAAAAAAAAACCAAAAAGAAGGTAAAATAAAATAGTCTTTTGCCTTTATCCCAGGAAAGTTACCCATGGCTTCACTGCCATGTGAAGCTTTGAGAACACAGAGCATGAGGTGGACAAGACTGAAAGGGGGAAAGGAGAAAGGAGATATGAAATTAAATAATGGATTATAACACTTGTCTCTTGACTGCAAGAATTGGGAATGTATGAGACAGGAAGGTGCCTAGCACCAGAAATACCATCAAATAAGGCTCATGCAATATTTTATTTTTATGAAGACATGCTCAAAAGGAAGACAAGCAAAGCATGGCTCTAAAACAAATATAATTTTTCACAGTCAAAAAGATTAGTCTTGCTCAATATTCTACAGCTAAGTGGGAAGAGCTGGTTATTAGGCAACATCAGAAAAGAGTTAGAACAACACTGCAGTCTTAAAAAAAGAAAATAATTGGAGGGATGTCTGTTTAATATAAAGACAGAAGCTTCTGAGGTCCGAGATGTGAGATTTACATCAAATACCCAGCCTAGTGAAATGTCTACTTTAAGGCTAGATTGCAAGGCCTGTCAAAGACACGAAACTGGAAAAGAGCCCGCTAGAAGAGCCCAGTAAGGATTCACCATTGCTGTAGGTCACAACTGCAAATCCTGCAAGCAAATCCCAGCCCTGGGGTCAGGGGGTGCAGAACCAGAACTGCAAGACCAGAGAAAAGATTTGCAAAGCTGAAAATACTTGCACAAGATGTTTTCCATCCAGTGTGGAAGTACATGTGGGTTCCTGCAACTTTGCTGCATCTACAAGAACCTGGTGAGGACATACAGAAACACACTTGAAAGAAACCCCAAAGGTCCATCCCTGCAGGGAGGAGCAGATGGCCTTGGTACAAAGATGAGGGAGGGAACCGCTCACGGGGGTTTCTCAAGAGGCCAGGGCACACAGCAAGTGAAACATCAGCATGAACATGAAGGTCTCTTATACACTGAACACTTCTGGGAGCAGGTGGATAAAGTTTCAATAAAAGGGTTGAAAAGAAAATGCAATCATGCTCATTGCTGAACCAGGTTAACGCAGGAGGAAAATAATTTCTATCAGAGACAGAAGCAAAGGAGATGCCAGAGGAAAATAAAATATTGAAGACTTTGTTTCAAGTAACAAGCTCCTACTCCAGGGTTGAAAACATCTTAAGCTTCAGTGTTTGTGTTCATCTCCTCCGTATTTCAAGTTAGGCAGCGAGGAAGCTTGTGGCTGCACTGCCTGTCCCTCGTGGGTTAAGGGAGGAGAACCGGCACCACTGGGATGCAGTTCATCTCAGCTAGTCTAGAGGTCTGGCTTAGGAGGAAACAAGTCATATCTTAGAAGCAGGTATTTATCGGATTAGATAAATAATTAGATAGAAAGGGAGGCTTTACAACACAGGCATCCAGGCATGAGCTCGCTGGACACCATCATCTGAAACCAGGGTGGGATTCATCTTCCCTTACTGAATGCAAATTCAAATGATAGAACAGGAGTTTATAGAGGAAAAAATAATAAGGAGAAGCAGAACTAAAGGGAGAGGGAAAAAAACACCCAAAATAAAAGCCCCATCCCTAGTAGCAGGTAAAGGCAATGCAGAAAGTGATACCTCTAAAATAAAACAAAGAAGAGACAGAATAAAAAAACCCTAAGCTAATGTTTCTGAACATTCTGAAGGAAGCCAGATTCACAGGCCAAGGCTGGCACAGGCTTGCTTATGCTGGAAAAAAAAAATAAATTGATTTTGGATCATTGTTCTTAGAATCCAAAAATAGCATTATTAAAGATCACAAAACAGTAACCCTGTGGTCTCCTGTCTAACAGTCTATCTGCCAGTCATAGCATAACAACTGTGGAAACAACAGATAACAAACCACAACTGAGTGTTACAAGTTTAAGTGTTTCGGGGGAGTGGGCACTGGGAGGAAACTCCTTGGTGAGGAAACTCCTCTGAGCCCAAAGCGATTTGGCTTGGTCTGGGATTCTCCAGCTTATCTACCTTGTCAGAAGTGATGCCTACACTCCCAGGCCAGTAAACAAATGTATAACAAGGTGTTATTCTGGGTACAGGGGAGCAATTCCACCCTTCTTATGCCTCCAAAGGGATTACTAGAGGGGACCAGACCTGCAAGAGAAAGAGGAAACCTTTCATCACATTCATCCAGAAGAAGGGGAGATGGTGGCTCTGGTTATCCAAGACACAGAGCAAAGCCAGTTGAGCTCATTGTATCAGAGAAGGGACTGAAGATGTCACCACAGGGACATTTAGGGTGCACAAAAGCAAAGAGGCCAGCACGGAGCACAACCAAGTCTCACTGAATTGTTTTTTCAACGCTATGCAAGTCCATCCTTCCTTCCAGGGCAGTGGGACTGAGCTGCAGTATCCCAGAGCAACCCAGCCAGGGCAGTTTTGGGAACAGTAAGAGCTTGCAGCCAGAGACAAGCAGATGATGCCTTTCTTCAGCTGGCAGGAATATTTTTTAATTTCTCTCTTACACAAAAATGCATCCAAGTCATTACCCTAGCCAAGCAACCTCTCCCCCACCACCACCCCTCCCTGACAGGTGGAGGAGCCTGTGCAAAAAGGCTGTTACCAACACCTGGACATCTCCACCCAATGCTGTGGCTGTAGTTCTGCGACCAAGCTACCTGGGGGAGCAGGCTGGTCCCACAGGGGCCAGCACTGCCGAGGGGTTGAGCAGTCACTGCCAGAGCTGCAGGCCCCTCCAGGTCTCCAGCTCTGTGTCCAGAGCACTGCAGCCTCCAGAGTTTGCTGCAAGCTTAATGTTCGTGGTCAGAAACCAGGAATTTTTAGCTCTTGGCAGAGGCACGAGAGAGAATGGAGGAGGGAGGAGGGGGATGGAGAAGAATTCAATCCTGTTCTGAGCACAGTGAAAACTACAGAAAGAAAAAATAATCCTGCAGAGGTAGAAAAGCTGATTTACAGCCGAGCTCGTTTTTAGAATGGCAGTCACCAACATCTGCTAATGGCACTAAAAGTCCTCCCACTTTGGCTACATATCAGCTCCTGCATAAACTCATCTGAAGGCTGACAGGCAGTCTGAGTTGGCTGTTTCAGTAGGTTTTATTGCTTCTGCACTTGCAAAGAGAACGAATTTGTGTCCCAGGTGGCTAAAAGCCACACATAACCTGCAGCCTCACCTCTCACCAGGGTTTAAGAGCCCAAGTCCAGCACTCACCTTCACAGCAGCTCCACCAAGCCGCCACTGCCTCCACAGTACAGTGCTGGCCCACCTTCTACCAGGGGCTTGATTAGGAGGAGGTTCCAGCTAATCACCTAATGATGATTAACTAATCGCCAGGTGGCTCCTGGTAAGCCACCCAGGGCAATTCCAGCAGGGCAGGGGAACAGCTACAACTTCTGCTAAAATCCCCTCTGTAAAGTACTCGAGATGCTAATAGGTTTGAATTTTCCATGCATTTGCAAAAGCAGTATCCTGCAAAGCTGCAGACGATTGTTCAGGCTTCCTCACCTAGTCTAACATTTATTATATTTTTCAAACAGACATTAGTATTAATTTAACCTTGAGGTTTCTTTCTTTTTTTTCCTGAAGCTGGCTATAATTAAATGTCCTTTTCCCGTGACATTTGCTGGGATATAGTGAGGCCAGGGCATTTTTAAAGACTTATTCAATATAACTAGCATTTCAATTAGTGTAAGTGCATGAAGTAAACATTAAAAAAAAGCAGCCCAGTCACTTGAACTCATACACATGGGACAGTTTGGTTTTTAATTGACTGCAATTTTTTCATTTTTTTTAAATCTGACTGAGTGGTGGAAGTCCCAGCGAAGTATGCGTGCTAAAGCACACCGGCTTCCTTCTCATTTTCTCCGCAGAGCTGTAATATATTTTCCTTTCTACAGCTGAAGCTTCATGTTGACACTTGGTCTCTGTGCTGCTGCCTTTACTTGGGGAGATTTTCATACAGAAAATTTCCTAGTGAGTGACACTGTTTCACTGAACAAAGCCACTTCTCTTTTGGTCCATCACACCGACGTGCCTGAGCATAGGTTGGCAAAGGCACATATAATATTTTCAACAGTTTGTGCTTCTTTGAAAGCGATCAGAGAAATTTCTTCTCATGCCTCTTTTTCAGGGAATATTTCTTAAAAATAAATAAATAGCCTCCTTTGAGGGTTCACAGATCCCAGCTACCTCCTGTGAAGGAGGTCATGAAAGCAAGAGTTGCATCTTACTGCAGATTAGCCCAGCATCTCGCACAAGAGACCCTGGCCCTGCTGGGGGTGCTGGGCAGGAGGCGGCAGTGCTGTGCAGCAGCAGCAGTCACTGAGCCTCTAATAATTTGTTTCAAATTACCGTAGGAGACATTAAGAAAAGGGACATTTAATTACAGTTCTTTGTTAGAGGAGAAAAAAAAAAAATTAAAGAAAAAGAAAATAAGCAGTGCTCATTTTAATCCATCTCCCATGAGTGAGGAAAAAGAAGAGCATCTTCCCCGTGGCCATTTCTTTCTCCTTTCTGCTGGTGAATGAAGCTGAGGGGTGGTGGGAGAGGATGCCAGCCCCATGGGCTGACAGTGGCTCCCAGAGAAGCTAGGAGAAGTGGAAGGCTTGACTTTTCCAAGCCAATATTAAAGGCACTTGTCCTACATCACTCAGAGGGGCTGTCTTGCTTTGAGAAAGCTCCCCCTGTTCTCGCCAGCGCCTGCTGGTTGCGCAGCCCTGAGGGTGGCACATCTGTCAGAGAGCTCCGACACTTCTGGGCTTGTTTCAGGAGCCACGGGGAGGAACCACGACGTGCTGAAAGTGAAGGGATGGGCTTGGGAAAAAAGCAAACCCAAGCTTTCCCTGCAGAACGTGGAGGCCTGAGGGTTCCCGTGATTAAGAGAGGCATGTCCCTGGAGGGATGGCTCCAAAGCACATGCAGAAGGTTCCTGACACAGCAGCAGCGAGGAACGCTGCATGCAGATACCTCACCCTCGAGTAACCCAACCAGGCTGCATTATACTGGGTGCTAATTACGCCCCCAGGACCCTGAGAAACATGGGGACAGTGCTCCAGAAGATACCCAGCATCTGCACTGCTGTTTCTATTCCCAGTAATACTGTTGCAACACCAAAACGAAGCATGATTACAAAAGCCAAGGGTATTTCTAAAAATAAAGGAGATACCAGTAAATGCCTCCATCTGAAACGTAGCACTTTATCTAACACTACCAATTGAACTAAGCGCCGCGCTGCCTGTTCTGCCGTTCCCAGAATAAGCACGGCGCATCTCCAATTGATTTACCCTCATTACTCATTTTGTACTGGGGTTTGCAAATTCCTCTCCCGGCACAGAACATTTTTTTTTTTTTTTTTCTCCGTTGCTGACGGACAGCAGTGAGCCGACTCCAATAAATCCCACTTGGTCAGAATCAAGTATCTCCGTAATCATTCCTCCTAACCGACCGCCTGAAACACTGCCGGCGCTGCATTAGCAGGAGGCAATTTCAATTACTACCTTTATCCTCTTCCACAGATCCCAAAGCTTTCCCATTATTTCAAATGCTGGATACTCTTTCCTCCACTTAGGTGCAAAGGAACCCTCTCCAGGATCTTTCCTCAGTATAGGAAGGATATGGACCTGATGGAGCAGGTCCAGAGGAGGGCCACAAAAATGGTCAGGGGGCTGGAGCCCCTCTGCTATGAGGACAGGCTGAGGGAGCTGGGGCTGTTCAGCCTGGAGAAGGA
>VZRU01017584.1:50932-92446 GCA_013398155.1 Pedionomus torquatus | reverse complement strand
TCCTGTCCACTCCTCCCCACAGGTGTGACCCCTCTACGGTTCTCTGCTTCCGACCCTCCAACGGGGCAAATAACGAATTCCCTGTTGTTCTAGCAATAAATGTAAGCAAGAGCCTCGCTGCACACCACCCCTTGGTGTCTTATCACTGTGAGAGTGAACAGTTTCTGAACAACGTGCTGTTAATTTCAGAGTTTAGTTAGAAGAGATGCAGCTAAAAAGGTAAAATTACTGAACAGAAAAATGGTCTGTTTTACCTCAGACCAGGACACACACAGAACTGGCATGACCCTCAGCCCTTCTTCCACCTGCCCCAGCAAGCCAGCCTCACTGGGTGCCCTCCTTCTGTTTTCATCTACTCAGGCAGACCTGTCTTCCCGAGGATGAACTAGGTTTGCACACAATACCCCAGAGGAGCTTTTCAAGACCTTGGTATGAGGGCATCAACGGCTCCTCGTCCAGCTGGAGGTACGATGCCCAGTGCCACCGTGAGTGGTCTAAGTCCTTACCTTCTCCTGGGGTTAAGCCCTGGCAGCCACGTCACTGGTGTGGTTTACGCCCGGCTTCCACATCCCTGACACGGCTCTAGGCTCTGCCTACAATCTATAATAAGGAGAGAAATAAGCACGTTCGGGATGTAATACATTAGATCAGTTCTCAACATCTAATTTAGGATTAAATTAATTACATCCTAGAAAAGCTTATTTCTCTCTAAGGGATTCTGGATGGCGAGCTCCGGCAGCGGTATCCGTATCCACTGATGAATCCTGCCCCTTGCGATCGACTGGTCCGGCACAAGCCTTTCTCTGGCAAATCCACTGCAGCCATTCTTCTATTTTGTTAATTCACCTAATTCTCCTTTCCATCACGATTTATTCTAAGCCTTGAATACACAAGGCAATATCAAGAAGCCTGCAGCTGCCTGGGTATCCTATTCATCTTTTTCATTTGGAAATCAGTTCAGTTTTGTCTTTCATAGGCCATCATCTTCCATTTTAATGGCTTGTTCGGGTCTTGCTAAGCCATTCCGGTGCAGACAAGGGAGAAATTCCTCCTGGTTCACAGGCACGTGTTTTATTTCTATCGTCCCACACACTGTCTCCTGTTCCACGCTACCTTACAGAAAATGAAGAACCCACCCAGAACCAGCACAAACACCTCGACCTCCCCCTCACAATTATCTCTGACTGGAAACAAAAAGAAGTCAGTGTGACACACATCAGTTCTTCTCTTATTCCCATTTCCTGACCTCCCCAGTGAAAACCCCTTGGCTGATCAATGTTCTTCCCCATCTTACAAGTCCCTGCCCTTGTCAGGCTGGGCCTGCAGCCTTCTTCCATGCAAACCCCAACCCTTTCAGCAGGGGAAACTTCCAGGTGATTTCTCCATCTCTGATAAAAGTTCAGACCTCCTGTATGCTACTGTCCTCAAGATTTCCCTTCTTGATGACTTCAGAAACCAGTTCCCCTTCGTATTTTACAGTAACTCCCTGCTACAGCCCTTGCGCAGCAAAAGTGAACAATTCCTCTGCCGCTGTCAGCAGACCCTTTGCCCAGTTTTGGGGGGGTGTCATTGGTTTGGGGTTTGTTCAGTTGGGTTTTTTTTGTTGTTGTTGTTGTTCTTTGTTTCAACATACACGCAGGCACATTTTGTTTATGGCTTACTGAAAGCAAGACCAGCCATTTCATTCGCTCTTATTAGTTCCAAGACCATTTGGGTGGATCAGCACGAGCGCGGTTTGAGAGGGAAACAAGATCCCTGGTTTGATATGAACAGCTCTCTCTCCAACATCACTCTGCATCTTTTAGACTGGAAGTTGGTTCACAAGATAAAATCCACACTTCTACTGTTAGTTCAGTAAAGCTGGGGATCCCATCAAGATCTCAGCAGGCAAGCGGTACCAGCACTGAACTCTTCCGTTTCAGCCTGAACTGGAGGCAGCCCCCATCCCGCGGGAGAAGCGCTCAGTGCTGCTGTGTTCATACTCCACAGCTCGCAGAGATGCCTGGAAGACACACAGCAAACGGGCTGGATATTTACACATATTCCCATTCTTAGTTAAGGTCCAAAGCTTAATTAAGGTCAGACTTTAAGTCCGAACCACAGCAATTGCTGGAGTGCCAATGCCTTAAGCCACCAACACTGGGAAGTATCAGATAGCAATTTGTTTATGCAGGAAATGGGCTATGAGGAATAATAAATATACCATTTTAACTCCATTCAGCGTTTATTCAACACTGCATTCCCGTTTACAAATACATACCATTACCAGGTAGAAAGGCAGCACCTGTGTTTTTAAAAACCTGAGGCATTGCCACAACTTTCACCTTTGCTTCCGGACTCCTCAGGAGCTTCCTCGGGTGTGTATTTGGGCAGAGGATGTCCCAGTTTCCTCACCTGCTTCTGCTCCCCCGTTGAAAGGGGGGGGAGGTTCCTTCTTTATTTCTTTGCTTTACTTCGGGGGTGAGGGGGCACAGGGGCAGGAAAGGATGGTTTGAAGTTTAAGGGCTGAAAGATCTTCAAGTCAAGCAACTCGGCTAAAAAAGCAGATTACTATTGTACAATACTGCTACCCCTCTTCTCCACCACCAGGAAAGTTATGAAGACGCTCTCTCTCCAGTAAGGAAAGACCCTTAGCTCCCCAAAACCATTGTCTATGCTTCCAGAACCCCAAGCCCATCTCCTTCCCCACCCCCTTCTGCTTTACAATACAGAAAGGCATGACTAATTCCTGCCCTCCAAACACTTCAGCATTGGAAACCACCACAGAATCTTGCTGTATTTCTGTCTTTCTTGCTGTCCTGCTGGATTTAATGCACGGGAGATAAGCTGAAACCTCCTTGTCGTTTGTCCTGTGCTAAGATCCCGGCTCGGGAAGTACCGCTGGTACCCAGCATACCAGCATCGAGTGTAACAACCCAACACAAAGCAGTTTTCCCCCCAAATGCCCGGTAACATCTTACCTGCGGTTAGTGCTTACTTGCACCCAGCGTGTGAAGACAGCAAATATTTCCTTCCTGAAAATCCCAAGGATCAAGCCCAGCGCAAAATTACCTGCCCGCTTGAGCATCCGTGACAGCAACACCTAAACACTGCTAAGCTTCAAGGGCAAGAGTCGCCTTTTCCCTGGTATTTCCATCACAGGATGAAGACGACGATCTCGTTAAGTCACATGGGCAAGTGCTAGCCCTTGGCATGCAACAGACAGGAGCATATTCCTCAATACATTAGCCATGACACCGTCAGCTAGTCCCCATCCATACCCTACAATCTAAGCTCCAGCTCTACCCCTCGAGACCAGCCTGCATCCCGGTCCCACCACTTCCTAAACCCAAGAGCCATCTCCCACAGCCAGGGGAAGGAATATACCACACCATCAACAGAAACAGGAGCAGCAGCCTCTCCAGGTCACCCAGGATACATTGCACAGGGCAGACCCGGCTGCCAGCACTGTACTAAGGGATGCTCCAGTTTCCCAGGATGGGGATGACTGCCCAACGGTAATCAACCTGCCTTGAGAAGTCCAGGACTAACTTTTCTTCTAATGCTGGGAAAATCGCACTTTTAGAAGACTCTAGTGTCTGAATTCATGAAAATATTTACTTTATGGCCAGCCAGGCTCTGTGAGATTCAAGGTCTCAGTGTTTTCAAGCCACACCAGGTGCAGGGATGAGGAGGAACAAGGCCTGGGCATTTGCCCCAAGCTGGCCAGCAGGATTATTTCATACCATGAACGTCACATTAGAAAAGTCTGCTGGGTAGCTGGCTCTCCTTTCATGGTGGTGGTCCAGACAACTCCTTGCCCCGGTGCCGGACCCCTGAGGCTTTCCCTTTCCTCCTGAAGCCATTGCACTCGCAGCTTCCAATATTTGCCATCCACCTGTGGGAGGGCACAGCTTCTGCTGAGAGAACTGGCTGAGCAGAATTCTCGTAAATCTTATATCAGTGTTGGGATTAATACTGGTTTTTAGTGTTATCATTCATTATTTAATCTTATTCTATTAAATCTATTTACATCTCAACCCTCGTGTTTCTTTGTGTCGCCCGATTCTCCTTTCCTGGGTGAGGAGGGGTCATCAGGTAACAGAGTAATTGTCTACACGACAATAAATCGTATGGTTTGAGAAAACCCATAAACAGCCCCAACGACACTGACGATGCAATACAGGGAGGGCCAAGCTGGGGTGGGTTCTCCTGACCAAAATTTGAAAGGTAGGAGATCAGTTACGTATCAGAACCACATTTTACATCAATAACATTTTACTACATGTTTTGTTACATCAATGGCTTGAAAAAATTTTTATTTGATGTCAGCAAACATTGGAAATCATAGAAAAATGAGTTATGTAGAATTTCACAAAGGAATTTACCCCACTATAATTCCTCATACAGTAAAATAATTCAAAACCAAATGTTACTTTTCAGTGGCTAAGCAATTTTATAATGCTATGAACATTCATCACAGTAAGTGTGCTGAATAATAGAAAACAGGCAAAAAAGACATTTAAAATATTACTTACAACATACTTTCTTTAAAATCCCAACGAGTATTTTATCACTTCAAAAGCTATACAGCATTTCCATTATATTTGCAAACTTAACCTTATACATCTTTTAAAATCTTGAAAAAACTTCTTTTAAGCAATCTATAAGCAGTTAACAAAATTGATAAAATCTACATAATGGAATACTATACACTCCAGTATAAATTTTATTTTAGGAGAATATGAATGTAAACACTCATTATTATACAACATGCATAGACTATACTGACCTTCCATCTTCTGAACTGTAACTTTCACTGCAATTGTGCTTTACTATCAACAGGAAAAGCTGCATTAATCCAGGGAGTGGCAGAAAGTATTTGCTTTAGGGGCATTGCACAAGATCACTAGATTTTGACTCGGTGAAGACAAGCTGGAGCTAATAAAAAAATCACTTATTTTATTTTATTTTTTTTAAAAAGAGTAAATATTGGGCCACTCATTGCTGAATGGGCTACGCATCATTTTACACAGATTTGAAAAAAATGCATTATCAGAAAAATCTCCTATGGTATTTCTGCGTTTCATTGACTTGGGAGATTTACGCTCACAAATCCAGTGACCAAGTTAGTGTAATGCACTGTTTGGCTCATATTTGGTGTGCAAGAATACCAACAGCATATTAGCGATTTAGAGAATAAAAACTGAAATTTAAAGTGACAATGAGCATATTTCAATATAATGTTTCAGATGTATTCGTTCAGGAAAGAAAAATGTTTGTCAGGACGTTGCTTTAAGAGAAGAAGAGTTTCACTCTTATATTAACTATTAAAAAAGTGTTCTAGTGGATATTTATGGGGTCTTCCTGGTTGCAAATTTGTAAAAATATATTAAGAATTCATTATCCCCATTGGTATTAAATATATCAAGACACAACCATTGTGGTTGCACTACCAGTTATGGCTACTATGGTCTTAAGCATCTGATTGTACATTGTTGCTGTATCGTTAAGCACAACTGAGGCATGTATTTATTTTTTTTCCCTTGGTTATGAGATTATATTACAAAAATTGATCACTGTTTCAAACCAGTTAAACACGAATATTCAAGTAACAAGGTTGTTTTAATGGATAAGCGAAAAAAGAAGTTACCTAGCACTTTACACAACTACATAAAAATTAAATAGAACAAATGAAATTTGTTTATGCATATGCAATACACTTTTATATCTTTAAGATTTCTAAAACTAAAACTTAAACTATCATTTTCTTTAACGATACCATATTTTGCACAATAACTTATACTTAGGAGAAATAATTTCCCATTTTCCACAAAATATATATAATTATGACATTCACATTGGTAGTTTAAGAAACAAAATTTAAGTGAATATTCTATCTTATGCAGTTATCTTTGTGGACCCTTCTAATTAGAATGCAACCAGTTGATGTATCTAATGCTTGACCCATTTAAAAAGGAAAAAAAGAGGGTCTTCACCTAAACAAGACCAAACCATTGAAACTTTCAAAAGCTAAAATTATTTCATCGCATTTAAAAAGATAGTTAAGAGAATGTAAAAAACTAAACGTTTAAAATACAGTGCTATTATATTGTATGTATCAACTACAATAAGATAGCAGTCAACTGAAAAGTAATTAAACAACTTTTTTCTTCCTAATATCATGAATTATACATGTTTCCCCCTACCCCTTGGGGATGAAGCCAAAACACAACTTTTCTGATCACAAGATGGACAGATTTGAGGGCAAAAACCGATGAAAAGTCCTCACGGGGAACTCAACTCGCCAGCAGAAACCTCTCCCGATGAGTTTCCCCAGCTGGGATGGAAGCTCATGCAAACCCTTTCGCACCGGCGAGGTCCTGTCTCTGTGCATTGGTACCAGCAAGAGGTTTAATACTAGAGTATTTCTAATGAACAGCATTGCTTTATACCACAACTGTCAGCTGAATTCACAGTGCTATTTGCCTGTCTTTCACCCTTACTCACACTGGCTAACAACTAGTGTCCTTTCCCACCAGAGGCTCCCAGCTCCAACTCTCACAGGACTGAAGGAACATCTGCAGGGCCACAACAGAGCTGCCAAGTTCACATCAACAGCTGTAGAGATGCTGCCGCAGGCTTGGGATTCCAGGTTTCCAATAGAGAGGAGAGGGAATAGCTCCCTTCCATCCTCCCATCACCTCAAAGGATCTCTCTGGAGATACCAGAATGAAGCTGCCCAGAAACAGCTGCAAAGTGGCTGGAACGGGCCCCTTTGGGGCTCCACACTCCAGCTCATCCGCAGAAATACCCAGCTGCTTCTTTGCCTGTGTGTTGTTGCTCAATTTGTGATGTTGAATTACTACCCTCACACAACGCCCAAGGAAGAGACCACCTCAGCAATACAGGAGGCTACCTCCTCTGCCCCTCCTCGGGTGGCACCTACGCTGCAGGAGGCGCAGGCAGAACTGGCCTCATCAGCCAGCTGGTATTAGCCCACATCCCGGGACAGAGAACAGAGCCCACGCAGCACGGCACAGCCCAGCACCTCCAACATCAGCACCAAGTTCAGGGCTAGACCACAAGCTGCAGCACCTCAGCTACAGGCCAGGACATGGACTAGCTCGTTTCAGGTTAAGAGGCTGGTGCCATACGTTGCTATGTGCCACCTTGGCCTGAACCTCTGTAGAGGAAGAGAGGCAAAGATCCGTTTTTCCACCTGCAAAGACACCCGGTGGTTTCTTCCAACACCATGAAATTAACCATTTTTAAATGCTTTGTGACTAGTGTTATTTCGCAGCTTTCCACTGGAAAAGAAGCAACTGCTGCTGCTTCTAGCTTCTGTGAACACTGTCTGCTCGGCAGTCAGCAACTACCTTATTCAAGGTGCAAAGTCCTCATACGGGACTTTGAAGGCCAGCCCCAGTTCAAGCCAGCTGGGCAGGCCACAGCACAGGTCATCCGAGCAGAGGGCTGGGGAACTGAAAGCTGCATGCACCAAGTATTTGGAAAAGCACCTCTTAAGATTTTAAATTGCATATTTTGGTTCAGAACATGAAAGCGATGTGTGCTCCAGAAGGGTTAAAACGGCCAATGAAATTAACCCAGTTCTTCTCCATTAAACTTCCCAGAGACCAGAAACTACCTGAAGGTTGAATTTTGTGCTCCAACCCTCGTCTGGACTTCTCATGGGAGAAGTCGTTTGATGTCTTTGGCAAACAGCGCTCTGAAGAGGAATGAGACACTGGGACAGAAAGTGACCTACGGTAGCCAAATGTAAAAAGGCACATATTCCAAAAGGAGAGGCACCAGAGAAAGTTGTTTTGACTTAATCCCACAGAGGATCAGGAAAAAGAAAGTTGTGTAGCACTCATTTAACAAGTTACAATGCAAATGCTGAATGCCAGGGGTTAAATAGCGTATCAAACAGTTTCAGGTTACGTATTCCCTTTTGCACTAAATAAAAGCCATTAAAATATACAGGAATAAAATGCTCAATTAGGGAGCTTTCTATGAAGCAAGAACACACAAATACAGTGGAAAGAATTGCACAAACCAGAAGCGTAATGAGTTACGGTTACAACCTTGGACTGACCAAACCTTAGAAATAACATTTCATAGAATCATAGATTCGTTTCCTATCACTTTGCATTATTCAAGATCACTTGTTAACATGCCTTGTCATTTCAGAACCAACCTGACACCACTGGCATGTGCACAGGCCTCTCCTTTATAGAAAGCTCGCTAATTATAGTGTCATCGTAAGAATACACAGGAAGCGGAGACCACAAGGCCATGCAGCAATATGTACTTATACCCTACGGACCAAGTATTATAAGAACTCCTAACGTGTCGAGTTACTGTGGGGCTGGCTAAGGAGCTCCTTGCTTTGCAGGTTGGTCAAAATTTACAGCCGGGTGTTACTGGTTCTAGGAATCCCCGTGCTTAAGCAGGACGTTGATGAAATGGAGAGCTGAGCTACCTGGGTGCTTTTGAAAGAAAGTGGAGGCAGTATGGAGGAATGAGGGGAGATTAAGGCAGATGTAGCACAGGACTGGAAGCGTTTGCCTTTTTTTGGTAATAGCTGCTTGTCCACAGATATGATGCAGATGGCTGTCTGAGGTTTGCTAATACCTGATATCCTGGATAACACAGTAGTCAACACAAATTGTTCTAGGCTACAGCACCTTCTCACGAAGCAGATGCATATCTGACATCAAGAACAGAAGTAGCCTGGAGGGAAGGGGAAGGGGGGAGAAAAAGGAGACGTTTAGTTTAAAAATGAATATACATAGGCTTTCTTGCATCTCCAAACTTCACCCCAGATCCACAGTATTGAAAATGACAAAACAGACAACCCTGGCACATGGGAGGAATTGCAGCAGCTTCCCTTATTCTGAGCCACGCTGGGATTTGTTAGGAGTATAAACATAAAAGAATTAAGACTGAAGTTGAGGCTACTTTTTAATCAGCAGTCTCACCTCCCCCCTTCAAAAAAAAACCCCAAAACCAGAACTGAGGCCACTTGCTATGAAAACACACTGAAGGGGAAAGCCCAGAGCACTGACAAAGCTTTTACTAGGCTGGCAGCTAGGCCAGCAAGCAATGCCAGGGAGAAAGCACCTGAGGGACTTCAGGGTTAGGCCAGCAAAATCGTTCCCTGGCTACTGTTGACTGAGCCCACCTGGCTTTGACCAGCCACCTGTGCAAATGCTTATGTGATAATCCCAATGACATTTCACTGTGCCCCGAGAACTGCTCAGACAGGCACCCTGTCAGCACCGTGCTTATGTTACCTCTGAAGGCAGGAGCACCACATTTATTGCCAGCCTGGGAGGCAATGTCTGATGTACCCAGAAGAGCATGGTGGCCATAAGATGTCCACCGTGCAACACCCTCGTGTCCCTTGCGCATTTCTATAAAAAGCTGCAGGCTTGGTTACTTAAACCCCACACATGTTGCCAGCACCCTCCTCCTCCCAGGTCCTCCTACGGCAGGTTGCACAGGAATATATCCAGGTGGGTTCTGAATGTCTCCAGAGACACAGACTCCCCCACCTCTCTGCGCAGCCTGTTCCAGTGCTCTGCCGCCCTCCAAGTGAAGAAGTTCCTCCTCATTTTCTTCCTGTCTCAAGTGAGGTTCCCTCCCCCACTTTTTTTTTTTTCCCACTCTAGCTTTCAGGAGCAAAGGTGTATTTGAAGCCAGGAAGAACCTCAGATGAAAAAAGCCCTGCACTGCCAAAAGATACAGCTCTAGATTCACAGAAAGACGCAGTGACACGGACCACTGGTCTTCCCATAGCCTGGCTGTGTATGAGAACCATTGCTTCTTTGCTCCACTTCTCCATTCTGTAAGAGTGAGACAATTTCACTCACACCCTTCTGAGAAGGAAAGTTTTTTGATTTTGGTTTTGTTCATCTGGCATACTTTTGGACCTAGTCCCCAAATAGAAGCATTTTTGAGTAATATATTATCAGGATTTGTGAAGCCTCAATGGCAGCGTACAAACAAGCTAACCATAATCAGGGCAACAAAAATCTGCAGTACACCAAAAGTCTTTAGTCCACGTGAGACCAAAATTAGCCTTACACCATTTACTGTGCTTGTCACAGATAGATGGAAGATAAAGCTTTTGTGCCAAGCTGTCTTATAAAGTTAGGCCAAAGGGAGTCCTAGATTAGACATTTTTAACATGCAAACCTCTAGCAGGGTTTTCTTTTGCAAGACTGTGTTAATATTACATTTCTGTAACCAACTTTCACGTTTGAACACTCTACAGTCTCTTAGTTGACTTTAAACACACATTGTCTTTGGAGAAGTGTTAACTCCATGACTCTACATCAAGGAGAGGCTGTTTCTAATACAGCAGTTTCTGCAAAGACAGAAATAAAATCAAGGGAACTTGGCCTCCCTAATTCCAGAGTTAAGAGTTTCACACACTCCCCTTGCTTGTAGCTTTTTTCCCCTTCCGCTGAGTGAAACCACTCCGTTGTCAAATACAAAAGAGCGAGCTTTGCCTCAGAAGACTATATGGTCCCACAAAGCTAAACCTAGAACAGCTTGGAGAACCGACTGCAGGGAAAACATCCAAGTGAGATAAAGAAGTATTGGATTTCAGCAGCGACAGGCATTAAAATGTTTATGTGCTGATGAGATACAGATACTGTCAGTGGGCTGCAAATTAACTGTCCTCCTTCCACTTTCATACAGGTCTGGAATTCCCAAAAATCACTGCTGGAATCTGTATACCCAGAGGAAGCGAAATATGCCCAGACAGATAGATTTTTTGACAATCTTCAATCTGAACTCAGCTCAGACTGGGAATTTTATGTGATTTTTAAACTGGATTTACCTCATCTTCCTCTTCGGACATTTTAGTGGAATTATCGGGGGATTTTACAGGCTTCTGGCTATTGGTTCCATTTGTCTCCTCTTTGCCGTGCTCTGCCTCCCACTCCTGTAGAACTTCATCTATGTTGAAACGACGTCGATAATTTACAAAAAAGTTTTTCACTTGCACCACAGATTTGTTTCCAATCACGTCAGAGATTGCCTGAAAGTCTCGGCCGTATTTCCTGATTGCTAAAAGCAACAACAAGAAAAACAAAAGCAATGTGTTATCTCCACAAAGACCACAAATCAGGCTCAAGTCACAGCATAAGGATTCACAGCTGAACTTCAGTGGAGCTTTCAAGCCTTTCTCAGATTAATCCAGGAATAACAAAGAGTCTAAACTGTGCAAGAGACACAGTTAAGACTAGCCCTGGAGAAGAGAAGAAAGCAGAGGTGTAGTAAAGATGGGCAGAACCTGTGTAAATCTGCCTGGGCTACTTGAGAAGTTATGCAGGCAAAGAACATAGTAGTGACTCCAGTAGAGTTTCACTTTCTGACAGCTTGGACAAGCAGAGATTATTCGCAAACATTCATATGGTGTAATTTATGCTGCCTGGGGAGGGGGGGAATACTGCTTCCTTCTTCAATTCCATTCTTTGGGCATTAGTACACGGTAATGTCAAAATCTTTCATTAGTCACTAAAGGGAAACGCAGCTCTGAAATGCAGCTGAGTTTCAGTTATCACCAACTGAAGTACAAATAGATTCCGTAGTGCTGTACCTTGCACAGCAAGAAGCTGCTCATCTGTGGTCCAACGTGCATTAAATTTCTGAACGACCTAGACATCAAAAAAGAAAACCCAAACAAACCAGTTAACTTCATTTCTGCCAGCAACAACTTTCACTTGTATCTGAGCTCACAAAAACACAAGGAATTAAACTGTTAGTCCAACTAGATCACCCCATTTAGTAGCAATGATGTTTTCAACAAAGAACTGTGCATGGCATTCATTCAGTTAACTGTGACATACATTAAGCCTGTAACTCACGGTAATACAAAAAGATAGGGAATGTTCTGAGCAGATAACCGAGAGCCACGTTCTTTCAAAGCACCTACTTGTCTTTATCACAGACACCCTCTGTAATTTTGGTCAAGTTATTTCCAGCACGAGGTACCAGCGTTGGAATGAAAACAGGAAACGCGCCAGGAGAAAGATGGGACATTAACATCGTCTCCTACATTTCTCAGTATTTAAAGCAACCACCTTTTTGTCTGAGGGTGAATGGATACACCACTGGAAAAAACGTGGTATATCTGGGATACCTATCCTTCTGTTAGAAACCCCTTTTGTGTGTTAAACACTGCTCTTAATTTCTCCCCCTCTCCCATTTCCATTACAAAACAACAGTGGGTATGGTAATTGTCTTGATTCACACTGAAAACTAACAGGATGTTGGTCCCAGTTTACTGGACACATGAATAGCCCTGGTATGTAGACACAGATTAGCATTTATCCTCCAATCAAAAAGGGTCAGAAAGCGATCCTACCTCTGGAAGTCTATATTGTTCTATACCACCTTCAAGTTTTTCTTTGAGTGCGCTGTTTGTCTGTTTGATATTCTGAATCTGAAAAGAAAGTTTCATCCCTTCAACAAGGATTAAAAAAAAATATACAATCTTTGGCCAAGCCTTCTTCCAGCAGCCCCAGCAGGAACCCTACCAGCTCAGCATTTCAGTTTTTCTCAATCTCCATTTTCCAAAAAGATTTGTTACATTGCAGTAATGGAATGCAGGAGCAGCTGGAACATCAGGAGATCCCAATTAAATTATTCTATCCTGCCTGCAAGTTATTTGGAGCAAGATCTGCCCCAGCGTCCAGGTCTCTATGAAATCCAGCATAAAAAGAAAGGGCCTGTTCGCAGCAAGTAATGAATCAAAGGCTGCTTGAGAGCTCCGCTTCTCCCAAAGTACCAAGAAAAAGGCTTCAGGCCAAAATACCAATTCTATTAAGTTTAATAAAGAGCTTGAGCCAGATCTCTGCTTTAGAAACAGTGAAAATGTTCAGATCTAGGAAACAGACTCATGTAGTAAACCTGTCTTTGCTAACAGATATTTAAAAAGCATTTGTTTAAAAGACAGAGCCATCAGGGAAGCAAAAGGTACGTAGGAAAGTTTGTATGATGCCTATCTAAAACAGACTAAACCAAATATATCTGGCTGTTCCAAAAGGACCATATGAAAAGGCAAAGGAAAACAACTGCTGCATATGGAAATCAGATACTGCTGAAACCAATGTCATTTGATTTAAGTTCAAAGTATAAACACAAGGAACTCTGTACAGAAACAGCAAGCACCAACAAACGTTCCTTCAAGTCAGTACCATGGACTTTTCCTCGCTTCACTTTAGGCATAAAGTCAGCTCGCTCATCGAACTAAAGTAAGCGAGATGTAAAACACAGGGCTGCATTAATTTATAGCACAAGGCTAACATCTTATCAATTAAGTCACATAACGATGTGCATCAATCACAGTCAAACTACAAATTCCTGTGAACTTTGAAGGCTGTGAAGGCAAAATAGCAATTATTCTTGAGCTATCCCATCCATACCTGTCGTTTGATTGAGACTAATTCCATGTCCAGTTGTCTGAGTACAGTGGTAGCAGCTGTTGCATTGGCGGAAACGGCCTCCACATCTTCTTGGGAAAGGAACATTCCTTTGGGAGGTTTCCTCTTTGCTCTGTTCTTGGCCTGCGTACTGTGCTTCTCCTTCTTCACCTGAGGAACAGTTTCAGCGGGCGGCACCTGGCAAACAGCAGTCATTTTACAAAACTAAGTGATCCTTAAAGGTTCCTTCCAACTCAAACCCTCCTGTGTTTCTCCGATTTTTAGCCATCGTCAAAGGTTGGATAATGGAAAAGGTACCTTGCAGACAGGAAGACATTTTTTGCTTTAAGTGGCATGTCATACAAACACTGTCTATTAGAAATCTCTCTTTTCTTCTAGGTGGCTTTCAATGATTAGAGAGATACTGGTTATCTTCACTGCCCACTTTGATTTGGGAAAGATGTCCAATTTTCCAGCAGTTAAATAATCTGGTTATTTTCAAACACTCCAAAACACATCTTGTTTGCATCACCAAGCCTGAACACACTGGTTTAACTGATCACCAGAAGGAAACAAAGTGGAGTCTGAAGACAGCGGAAGAACACGACTAGAGGAGTTTACAGAGACTTGTTTTTCTACGTGTCAGGGGAAGGAATAAACCAAATTTATTTACAGGCTGAGGATAAAGGAGTGAGGTGACTACAAAGTAATTCCTAGATCATTACGCACTTTCTTGAAAGCCAAGTTTTCTTGCACAGCACTGACAAAACAACTGTTCCATTAAACTGATGAAGTTTTACCCACAAGCACTCTTTTGGAAAAGGGACTATTTCACACACCGCTAATTATTTTTATTTCTTCTGCCTAAATATAAGAATTAAGCACATACTTCTAACTAGGATGATTAGCTAGGCCACTATACTACACATACTTCTTCAAGAGCACATCTGATTGTTTCATACCAAAACCATTTCTTCCAGAAGTTATTTTCAACAAGCAACTCATACACAAGATTTATTACCCAGTGGCTGGAGCTTGGCCAAGAACACAGAACAGAAGAAATATGATGGGGAGAGAAAAAGCAGAGAGGGGAGGCCACACATCTGAAATCCTCTACTTGATCACTGCCAGCTTTAAACACATTGGCATCACTTAGCGCTATTGTTTCCCTCATCATTTGCAGCTACATGTAGTTTCTACACAGTTTGCAGCATTTGCTCATTAGTGAATATTAGAGCTCTCGCATTCAAACCCACACAAGGTTGAGCACAAAACCCCATGTAATCATGAGGCTCAGCCTCCCGGAGACTGGAGGATGCCAGCACAGCTGCTGGCAGATAAAACCTCGCACCCTCTTCACGGGCTCAATGGCCAGAAACACACAGGAGCAGTAACGTAGACAACTGCCTGTTCTCAACCTTCTCCCATTAAGTGCCAAGGACTCCGTGACAGACAACACCTAAGGCAAGTCTAGCAGCAAGAAATAACTATTGCTGTTGCAGGATGGATACCCTACTTCTTTTTGCAGGAGGGAGTGGGGAGCAGGAGAAACCAGACTGGTTTAGCTCTGACTGAGTGAGGTAAGTTCCACACTCTGCCTCAGAAGCCAGCACTTTGATAGCTGAGCCAGGTAAATTATTCAACATAGACCATTTCAGATTTATTCATATTTCATCTACATAGAGAACTTCACAGGATCATGCAGTAACGCCTCACAATAGGTTCAGGCTGTAGGTTGACCAACATGCAGTGCCTGCAGCTCAAATATCCCAAATGTTAGGGAAAAATGAGAGCAGCTTCAGTTATTGTTTTACACAGTTCAAAGAATGTGAAGCTCTTTTGTGTAATGGACAAGAAGCCAGAGCTCCAGCAGAATGGCTTTTGACAGCTCCAAATGCCCCTAGGCCCTGGAGATAATGCGCAGGCTCTGAAAATTTGAACGTCTACCCCATCTTGCAAACTTTTGCTTTCCTGGCCACACACAGAATAAAATCCTGGAAAACAGCGTTTCTGTTTATTTATATATTGCCACTTCCATCCAGCACACTTCAGTTTACAAACCTCTTCATACAAACAAGGTCAGATTTCACTGCATAAAAAGAAAAGACCAAGTTATCTGAAGCCACATAAAAGCAGAGGATGAAATGAGCAGCATTTCCAGGAACAGGGAAGACGTGGAGAAAGCAGCTCTTGATAATGAGCTCAGTATTATGGAGTCACTATCTGAGGAAACCTGAACAGTTGCACTAACACTGAAAGTACTAATAAGGGAAAATTCTCCCTCCAAAGATCCCCAAAAGAGGAAAGAAACGAGAGATTTCAGATACCGAGTAATACTGGGACTTCTCAGAGTAAGTCATACAGTAAGTGACATTTCTCAGAGCTGGAAAAACCATCCCTGCAGAGTTGGGAGGTTCTTTACGGTAAGTCATGGGCTAGTGGTACATCACCACTCCTGTACATCTGACCACATCACTAAGAGAAATGCAATGATTCAGAAATAAAATATTCCTCTCCTGGATACCTGCTCTCTCTGAAGGTATTTTCAGTCAGTCCCAGACTCTGGTACTGCAAAATCCAATCAAATTAACTCTGAAGAGCCCCTTCAAGGCTGCTCGCCATTGCATACACAGCCAGAGTTCTGGTGACCCCCTTCAGATGGCTTAGAGTGCCATGGCCTGTATCAGTGTGACAGGGAGGGCACATGCCCCACATGAGATCTTCTTCAAAAAGTCTTGATGGTAGCTATCAGCCATCAGCTCTGCTGTGGCCTTACAAGAGATGAAGCCAAGTTGATGAAGAAATGTCTTTCCCTCTTCTGCAACAAGTTCAGAGCATGCCAGCATTGGTAGGGAAGGAAGCAAAAATAAAGGGGATTGAAGGGAGCTCCCTTACAGATGGAAGCTTTCAAAGAGCTTATGGAGAAATCTAAACTTGAACATTTATTAAAATAATGGGAAGTAAGACACACTGGAGAGCTGCAGTAGGCAGCTGCAAATTAGCCAAGAGAGAGCCCTTCCACTTTGGGTGCTGCTAAGATTTTTGAGAATTCAGCTTCTTGCTAATATGAGTGGCTTCACACCCCTTCTGCTCCTAGGAAGTCATCAGGGATGCTGGTTCCTTCAGTGGAAGCAACAGCAAGGCTTTTCTGGAAAGCCTAGAGAGCACTCTGGCATGGGTGACCAACAGACTAGAATGCTGTGATTTTTCAGTTATTTCCGCTCAAAATAAATTATTAGAGGAATTAATCTCACTGACAAAACAGCTGCTCCAAGACCTTGGTTTTGCCTGTGTGCAATCATATTTTAAAATATTTCTAGTGGATTTTTCCTGCATCAATTTTTTTAAAACAATAATTCAAAAAAATTCCAAAGAAAATGACTGTGGCAGAGAAATTAGGCCACACAAAATCAGGAAGAGGAGAGACTTCAAGGGGAGAGGGCCTTTGGGTAAACACCTTCCTGTAGCAGCCGCACACACATACAACCCACACTGCTGCTGAATGGCAAGGCTTTTTTTATTTGGTAATAGATAACCAGCAGGCTATACACATTAAAATAAGCATACCCTTTCCTGCTAAGCATCACACTAGGTTTTCAAAACTCTTACATTTGTGTGACTATTTTTACCCAGAACTCCATGCCCACTTAAAATGAAGTATTTGAAGTGAGGTGCAAGTACTATATTTTAAGGAGACAAAATATTCTGCATGTAAAAACAGGTTAGGGCCCTTCTGCCAGACAAAAAGAACACAAAAGCTTTCTCCTTTACTGTTCACCAGTGTAATTACAATCCTGGTGCCACCAAAATCCTCAGAACCATTGCTGACAACTTCAGTACATTGGGACTTTACCTTAGAGCCTGAGGTGTAGATAAACACACCCTTGCTGGTCTACCTAGAACGTATTTCCCTACCACTGAGTCATCTCAGTGGGGACATAAATGCTTCTACTTCATCTCCACGCAGTCATGTTGATTTAAAACATCACTGAAGGTGGTTCAAGTGAACAGGGTCAAAGAGAATCAAATAAACTAGAAACATTCACGTAGTACATTATCATGGGATGGTAATATCTGAAATTTTCCCAGCTCCATCCATAGTAACATATTTGTCTTTACTTGTCTTGATCTAAGAATAATTCCGAAGACCATTCTTCTTTTGTATGACAACTATACAGAGCACAAATGAAGAAAATTAGATACTGTCAGCTTCTACATGAAGTAGTTACAAAGTAAACACTTTCATTTGCACAGTAGTAAGAAAAGAATTATACCTCCTTTTTGCTCTCCTTGTTTTGTTCAACTTCAATATCAATAGGGTTATTTCCATTTGCTTCTTCCATTTCATCCTCACTGGAAGACAAAAGCAAACAGTACTGTATTAGCAAGGCTCTATTTTTCTATAAATAGCATGCAAATAAAGAAATGCATGAATGCAATAGCAAGTCCAACAGCTTCCCTTAGTTTTACTCCCAGGGTGGTTTTATTTGGGGGGCTGGGGTAGGTGTTTTTTGACTGGGGGGGTGGGTGGTGGTGGTGTTTATTTGTTTTCTTTTTAAGTCAATAAATTCTTAATTGTAAAGATACTAAGTATCATCTCTTGTAAAAGAATATTCTCGGCAGTACCGAGGCAAAGTAAGTCTGCTCAGATGACAGCAAGATACGTTAAATTGATTATACTCTTTTAAAGAACATGGGACACTGAGCATTTTAACTCAGGCAAACCAAGACAGAAACAAAGACTTAGAATTAGAGCAAGTAGCTAAAACACAGATTTCATACAATTCCTTAACATTTAGCAAAATAGACATGCACATGATGAAGTCTCTCAAGAACAAGCATTAAAAAACATTTGGGGTTATTGGTTTTTGGGTTGGTTTATTTTCCAGTGACAGCCTCCATTTCATTCTCCCCTGGAAAAGAAGATGTTACAAGTTACAGAAGAATATTAGGCATGAAATCAGGGCCTTATTGAAAGGTGACCTTGGCACACCTGGCCAGTTTGGCCTCATTGGAATTTTAATCAGACCTTAAATTGAATGTATTTTCACCATTTAAAATTTTTTGTACTGTACACAACTAAAGTTAATTGCACCATTTGGGATGATGCCCAGAAACAGAAGAAATAAGCTGACCTAATCAAAGCTCTTTTTATTATTGTTATTATTATTTGATAAATAAATAAATAAGCCTATTTTGTCATTTTGCAGCCGGGGAACGTTCCTTCACACAGCAAGTGTGGCTGCAATACTGGCCCTCACTCCCAATTCTCTCCCTGCTCCAGCTACGTCCCATGTAAACATAGCCCAAGGAGGAATGTACTGCTGGGTGGCTTGAGCTGGCATCCATCTTCAATTAGTACAAGCCATTCCTGCTCTTCCCAAGCTGCCTGGCTCACCAGTTGATTCACAAGATGTTTGGATAACCAGGATTCCAAGAAATAAACTCACAAGCACCCCCTCCCAGAGCTGCATAAACAAGCCCCTTGCATACAACTAAGAACAGCTACTGAAAACTTGGTCCCATGCACACTGGGAGCTATTTTAGCGACCACCTGTGGGGCTGGGGAATTTCCCTGCTTAGCCACAGAAGAGATATAGCAGTATTTGAGCAAGATACCTCAGACTGCTTCTTCTCTTAACCCCATCTCCAAAGATGCTTCCTCATATTCTCACCTCGGTCCAGATTTCAGCCTTTCTGCAAAGGCCAAAGCCCCACTGGTTTTGCTGTTGCTCCTGGTTTGTTCTTTTATTCCAGCAAGTTCCCTAGACGTGAGCTAAATCAAAACCCACCCACCCATTTCTGCAGTTTTAGACAATGATCACTATTAACTGAAGAACATTTCTGAAGTTTTGTCAACACCCAATGGCACAGTACAAACCTCAAAATTCGGGCACCCCAAACTCACTGAGCTTTGCTTTCATGCCTCACGTGGCTACACTGACAAACCCTTCGGGGCTGTAGAGGCTTGACCATTTTACATAACAGAAGGGAAGAAGGGAAATCAAACAGCAAGCTGATGGCCTGGTGCTTAGCTTGCTGCAGTTGTAAACCAAATTACACATTTCCAATCCAGCTGCCTTCCTCAAAGCTTACAAAATTACAGCACGCGGCAGCCCATACAATTTTTTCCCAGTCACCAGATGGCCTGAGGAGCTGCTTTTCCCCGCAGCACGGATACTAGAGAGGTGTATTTCCAAATCACAGTAATTTCATTTATCAGCACAGAACAAAAATAGAGAGGTAGTATTAAAAGATCATAAACTATATAGCACAAGACAAACACGTATTCCTTATAAAAGATTTTCCCCACTCCCCCCCCTAAATTAGTAGAAAATGTTTTCTTAGAAAAAGCAGGATGTGGAGAAGAAAAATCAAGATAGCCTTTGCAGAGAAGGGAAAGAAACAGAATGGGAAAAGAGACTCAAGTCAGAGAAAGGCAACAAAACACTGGACACGTTGGCTGGTAGTATTCTCCCCAGCCCTGCCTGTTAAGCAAGTATTGTTGACCTAATGGTGAGATGGGAGAGGTTGGGTGAGTCATTGGTGTAGAACCAGTTCAATCCTGGAAACACATTTCTTCCTCCTTCCCAAACAGGGCTTGCTCATACATACAGGAGCCAGGAAACAGCTCCCTGGGAAATGCCAGAGCAGCAACTCGTTTGAGGGAAAAGCTTTTGCAGATTTTGGAAGATTCCAATTACCTAGAAGTCTTCCAAAGGCGGACACATCAAGTTTGGTCTGCAAAGCCATCAACGGCATTTCAGAGGAGGTTGAGAAGGCACCTGCATCAAGTAGATGGAGTTGCTGCTGTTCAGAGGGTTGGTTTTTTTTGTCCCCACACACATTTGAGGCCACTGCATTTCTAAGGCTGTGTCAGCTCTAGAACTAGGCAAAGTCATCAAGTGGCAGTTCTAGCTGTACAGATACTTCTAGCAAAAGACACAAGACTACTGGCTGACCTACCTTCAAGGGCTCACACAGGTACCCAGGAAGGTAAACCTGCAGACAAAGTTGCACAAGCAGGAGTCAAGCTCATCTTGTGAACACACTCAACTGTGTTCAGTTCTGGGCACCTCACTACAAGAAGGACATTGAAGTGCTGGAGTGTGTCCAGAGGAGAGCCACCAAGCTGGCGTGGAGTCTAGAGAACAAGTCATGAGGAGAGGCTGAGGGAACTGGGCATGTTTAGTTTGGAGAAGAGGAAGCTGAGGGGAGACCCAACTGACCTGACCTTTACAACTACCTGAAAGGAGGTTGAAGAGAGGTGGGTGTTGGCCCCTTCTCCCAAGTGAATAATGACAGGACCAGAGGAAATGGTATGAAGTCGTGACAGGGAAGGTTTAGATTAGATATTAGGAACAATTACTTCACCGAGAGGGTAGTCAGGCACTGGAATGCCCTGCCCAGGGAGGTGGTGGAGTCACCATCCCTGGAAGTATTTAAGAAACGTGTAGATGGGGTACTTCAGGGCATGCTCTAGTGCCTGAGATTGCTGGGTTGGGTGATTTGTTTTGTGGGGTGGTTTGGGGTTTTTTTTTTGGTGGGGGTGTGTGTGTGTGGCTGGACTTGATGATCTCAAAGGTCCCTTCCAACCATGAAGATTCTGTGAAATCTGCTCAATCTCAGCAGCTAATGGCCTCCTGAATACTACCCACCCTCGGCCAAACCCTAATGCACCCAGCATTCCTTGAGACACTTCTGCCAGAGAGCTCCTCTTAAGCTCCCTTGTGCTACCCTCTTCTCAGTCACTCAAAAACACAGCCTTAACTTCATCTTTCTCGGGGAATGGAGCTTAGCCTGATGGCCTTACACTGGTAGCAGTTTTCTAAGGAAAAGGCAGGGGAAGGGTCTGTGTGTGCACACACAGGCTGAGGTGTGCTGCACTGGAGCCTGTTCCCCATTACAGTGTACATTCTCACTCTACTGAGCATCACATGGAGGAAATAAAGGCAGATTTCTAGCTCTTTCATGACTTCCTTTTACTGTCCTTCCTATCAGCTTTTCTGCCTCTGCTGACAACAGTGCCAATCAGCTTCGGAACAGTTTTCATTTAATTTTTCTCCACCCTCAAGCAGTATCAGAGAAAAAGCTTTCTTGAGTGATAGGACAGGTGACCGTTGCACTAGAGGGCAATCGGGAATTGCAGTGTTGAAAAAGGCAGCGTACCTAATCGCCTACAAGTTCCTTTTGGCTTTAAGCAAAGCAAAGCGTGCACAGCAGGGAAGAGGGATGGGGAAAGAAGGTGTGGTACCAGGAAACATTTTGGGGAAAATCCTACATCTACTTTCTTACAAGCTAACAGGAATCTCAGAGGTAGTCTGAAGAAATCAGCGTGCGTCAATACACAGCCTTTCTGCTTGCAAACCTACCTTTCCTCACGTTCCCTTTTTTGTTTACGAGCATGACGGTCCATCACACTAGTTTTAGTCCTTGTCTTCTTCCAGGAGTAGTAAAATTTCACCAGGCTGGCTATAGATTTGTCAGGAAGCTGTAAATTAAACATGTATCCTTTTATATGTTTATATGTAAAGTATCCCCAGGAGTTCACATACAACCGATCTGTTTTTGTCAAGGAACATCTGATCTCTCTAGGTTGAATTCTCTCAAAGGCTCAAGCAAGGCAGTTCTGCAGTCTCTCCAAAAACGATCTATGGGGGAGTGTTTCAGGTTGGTGCCTACTATTTAGGACATCAAAATCTCTAAAGAGCATCTCAGCAAGCCTCCACTCACAAGCCAGCTAGCTAGTTCACTTCAGAATAGGAGAACATAGCAAGAGCAAATCCGAAATGGGGCCTTGACACTGAGATAACATTTTTAAAAGCCAACACAGTAATGTGTAAGCAACCACAGGAACTGCTGAATTGCAGGCTACATCCCAAGCATATCTTTGATGTTTGATTAGAAAGGCTTATTCACACCATTCACATGATGAAGTCTATTCAAAGGTCTCAACAAAAGATGTTTTGAAAGGTGAACCATTACTGTATGGTGAACCGAGGACACAGGAAGACACAAGTCTCGGAATTATTTTTATTTTGGTCCTCTAACACTAATGTCATTGTCCTGTAGCTGTGAATGAAACGTCTGCCTCCAAAAAGCATAGAACTACATTAAGACTAATTTTCTAATTCTGAGATACTCTGCATGGATGTTCTTACACAGGACTTCTGCAAGGTAAAAGTCCGGCCCTTCTTGCTGAATAAAACATGTTTTAGGTAAGTGTCTGATGCGGCTTGGAGGGCAGGACGGGTGGGGAGGAAAACAAAACTGTGAGCAAGAGCCAGATCCCTCTTATTCAGATACTTTAAATCTTCACTTGAGATAAACCTAGTCCTCAGGCTGCAGGTTGACTTGAGGTCCTAACAATGGATCGCACCGCAGCTACCACCCTGGCCCACAGCTGCAGACAGGCATAAATCCACCTGCACTGGCGACGCACAGGTGCTGTGTGGATGTCGCGTTGCCAGTGGCCAAACAGCAGGCTGCTACACTGGAATTAGAGTTCCACAGAAACTCAGGGACGAGGCCATTTGTGACAAACATCCACTTGGCTACAAACGCATGCTAAGAGTGCCAAAATATCAGAACCAGCTCCAGTAAATAATTCAACTCCCTTTTCATTCTCTGGCTTCAATAATTTTTCCCCTCGGTTCCAAGCTGCACTGGTGCTAATGGGGCAGCATATATAAACTAACAACTAATGTGCTCCCAAACCATTGATTCCTGTCCCCTGCTAAACACAAAGCTTCATGCCATTTAATTCCTTTCATGCAGAATGGCTTTTCTGGGAGTGACAGTAAAAAAATATCATTACCTAGGGAGCAGTGCATGAGCTTGGCATCTATGTATTGGAACGCACCTCACTCAGGGACAGAGTCATGCTTCAGCACATAAACCAAATTGAGAATTTCTTGCTTTGGCGTTTAACCAAGCAACAGGACAGGGTTTATATTCTTTTTTCCCCAGCACATTCCCCTCCCCTTTTCTTTCCCCTGTGTAAGAACAGAGGAATAAAGAAGAAAACACTTTCACCCTTCAGGAGTCGACAACTCTCCAGGCTACCTCTATCAGCTGTCCACAGTATGTGCAAGCCTCATCATCTGTCCTAAGGGAGGGGGAGACCCAAGGATTCCAAGAACATTTGGGAACAAGTGCCAGTGAGGGAACATTCAAGGAGGACGTGAGGAGAACGAGCCTCTTCCTGCCACCCTTTTGAAAAGGGACTTGGCAGTTTTCCTTCATACTTGGGACACAAGTCACCTTTCACTTTTCAGTAGGATCAGCAACACAGACCTTCACATGTGCTTTAAAGAGGCTGCAACAACCTAGACTCACTTCAAAGGGTCACAACCAACGTAACCAGGTCCTTCTGGAACACTTGAGAGGCACTTTACTGAAGGAGAGCAAAGAACAAAGTCTGGTTCTCACTCAGGTGATGAATCACTTGAAGAAACTCTCAAGGTATAATTAATAAAAAATTTTTACATCCTATCCTTTCCCCCGTTCAAAAGAAAATTGCACACACCCCAGCAGTTTCCTTTCAGGAAGAAACCTACCCTTGAAGTTTTCAATCACAGTTTAAAAAAAAACCCAAACAAACACACAAACAAAAAACCCCGAACCAACAAAAAACCTATCACTACAACCCAAAAGCAAAGGACTGAATGCTTGCAATGATGTATAAACCTCCACCACAGAATCCACTGACAGTCCCAAATCACATTAAGCATAGACTTGATAGTCAAATAAAATGAATTCCTAAAAAGCAGCCTGTAAGAAAGGAAATCAACTTTGCACAGAGATGATCTTTACTCTGTGTGTGTGGGTGGGCACGTGTGTACAAGACCATGCCTGAGCTCCAGCTGAGACATAAACACTACCACGGCACGCAAGGGACTGAGAACTGTAATTTCCAGCCAAAAAAAATTGCACAGTCAAAAGTTTATCCTGAACCAGTAAAGCACTTCAGGAAAACACCGTTACAGAGACTCTGGAAACAACATTGTTGCTTTCTACTCACAATAATATTTTTCCTCCAATACCCACTTTGGCCTGTTCTCCCTCAAAAGCATTAGACAGGAGTTCAGCACAATCAGCACTGAGGATGATGACCCAGCTGCCTGTTCTGTTTTTCCATTCCTGTTACACCACTTACCATCTGCTGGATCCTGTGAAAGGTTTTCCCATGGAAACTGAAGGCCTGTTCAAACAAGACCTTGTCTTCCACTGTCCACTCATCTGGGAACGGAGTAAAGTTTGGCAGATCTGCCAAAGACTTCTCAATGTTGTGCTTGTGCCAAAACAGCATCCCAAGGGCCTAGAAATAAAAAGGACACCAAGGGGACAATTATAATCACAAGAAACATTATACACCTTTTTTCACAGGCAACACCTTAGACATAATTTTAATTCTCAGCTACATCAGGCACTTTTCTGTGTGGAAGAACCCTGGAATCTGATCCATCTCTTGCACCCACCCTGCCAGGCTGTGAAGACCAACCCAAAGTTTATCCAAACCACAGAAGCAGAAAATTAATAAAAGAACAGCAACAGAAAGGAAGGAGAAGAAGATTGAAGAAATTGCTCCAACTGTACTGATTATGGTATGCACAGGAAAGCTAAGCAAAGACTTGGGAAGGCTATGTGAAAAACAGGCTGGACTAAAGGAAGCTTCTTACCAGCGCTAAACTCCCTTCGTTTCCTGTGCAATCTGGAGAATGGTTTAGTTGACTGGAGGTTTTCATGGATGTTTACACACAGAATTTTCATGGTTGGAAGGGACCTCTGAGATCACTGAATCCAACCATAGCATTGAGTCCAACCATAGGGGTTTAGGGTGCTCCTTCTAAGGGGGTGGGGGAAGAGGGAGAGAAGATGAGGGAAGAAGTAGAAGGAAAGACAGAGAACACACACAACCTCGACTTGCTGCTAAGATGTCCCTGACCTGAAGGAGGAACAATTTCACTCATTTTGATGGTTGCTCATTTGTTCCCTTGAGAGACACCTCGTTTCACTGTTACAGTCTCTGCTTCTCAGTTCCAAAGACAGTGTGCCTTTGGAACTGTGCTTTACCACCTGCAAGTAGTCCTCCCCTCTCCATCGCCGATATACTCGTCCCAGGGGTGCGCAGCTTGTGTACCTGATGACACATCACTGCATCTGGTATGCCAGAGAACACCACGAGTCATTTTGGGAAGGCCTGACTCTGAAGAGCTAGAAACCAGCCCTTCACATCCTACCATGCTGAGTAAATCGTCAGTGTAACCTGCCCATCATATGCAAACTGAGCTCAGTTTCACAGCCACAGTTACCCTCATCTCATAGTTTCGCCCTGGCTGCTCAGAGGTACAAAATCCCTCCAAGTTTGGGGGTTCCCCGTTATGCTTTGCTATGCAAAAAGTAGTTCCTTTATGGGATCTTGCTCCCCTGAGATTCTGCAGAGAGTATGTATATAAATACTAGTGTTATCCAAGATGTTGCCCTGACCCTATTGGCCTCTCAGTGCTGCACAGGCACCTTCTCCTCCCTTCTGCCACCAGGCAGAACAAGAAATAGTTTTGGTTGCAGCACAGTCACTCGAGATGTCACAGGAGCCACACAGCCACTTATCTCCATCCATTCTGGCAAGCATGGGGACAAAGAATCCATTTTGCAATCACAAAGGACTGAGTTTTCTCTCCCCTGTCATCCCTTGTAGCTCCAGAGATGAGCTGTACCAAACATTCCTGTGAGAAAGCAAGTGAAAAACAAGGAGGGACCCATTTTGTGAGAGCAGTGTTAAATACCACCAAGGTGCTAGTGAGGGCTGTGGGATCAGCTGCTTACACCAAGCAATAGGGAAACAAAAAGGTTTTCCTTACAGGCTTAACAGGAGAGCAGTATTACTCCTCCACCCCATGCTGTCCCAGGAGAGCTTCATCCACAGGTAAGGCAGCTTTTCCAGCCTCCTTTTGTCCCAGGGTGTCTGCCACAGGAGAGCACAGCTCATGGCCAGACTCACTGTAATACTCCCAAAAGCCTGTGACTGCTACAGCTCAACACAACCACCTTCAGCCATTTGTAACACCAGCTGAAGTGGACTTGCCAAGCCAGGGACTCCCACCAGCACAACCCTGAGCCTCCAACCACCATCCGACAGCAGCAGAAAGCGAGAGGAAGGACAGAGATACAGGAGCCGTGCATGGCACAGATGTGGCCAGGGGGATGGAACAGCCACTGGGCAGAAGAATGGCCAGTGCATGGCCCAGCCACCCTGCCAAGCAGCTCACCACTCCCTTCAACAAAACTGGCAGATCTTAACCTGCAAAGGTTGGTTTTGAGCAAGGGGGGCACATGGAAGAAGAGGAATCTCTGTGCAATGACTGTCAGCCAAGCCACCTACACAGGGGTCCAAAGAGACCAGCTCTTGGGGGGGATGTACATGTGGACATGTGGGAAAAGGCTGCCTTGGCCAGCAAAGCCCAGAGACAGTGGCCAAATACTAAAGTGAGCTCTGACTGGCTTTCCAGGGAGTCCATATCAGCTTGTCCACAGTTACCAGCCAACAGCAACTCCAATGATACCAGCTGAAGAGAGGGTATCCCTTGGTGATACAACACATCATCCTCATTTGAAAGCCTTGACACTTGTCCTTATAATACAAAATGAGTACATGCCTTCCAGAGTGACACATGACAGATCCTCTCCAGTTATTTCCTAGGAGTGCCTAGCTTAGCTGTCTAGGAAATCCCAAAGGACCTGGGAAACACGTTTAATTCCGGAGTTTTATGCAAGAGTGCTAGGGAAGGAATGAGAATGTTTTTAGAAGGAGGGACATTTTTACAAGTTGCTCAGCCACTTTACATCCTAATGTGGCAAGTTCCCTAATTTCTACTTCTGTACACAGAGGAGAGGAGAAAAAAAAAATGAGAAAGACTTCTGAGGAAGGAGCAGGAAGGCTGGATTTCCAACATTAAAATGAATGCAAATCTCTATTAGCCAAATCTAAGGTTTTCAAAGCACAAAAATTCAGCATTAAAAAAATCCCAAGCTTCACTTTGATCACTCTTACAGATCAAGCCTACAGTCTCCAAACCACACTTCTCCACTAAAATAATGAAACCCACTTTTATTACTCTGAGACCAAATATTACTCACAATATCCAATAGTAGGATATACCCATCTCAACTGAAACGAGCTACCATTTTGGTGCCTTTACCTTCCTTTTATTGCTGTTTTCTGCCCTTATAAACTACAAATATCAAGTCTGATTATTCCCAATTTTGCTGGAAACTTTGCAGGCTACCTCAACCTCAATGCTCTTGTTCCGCAAGAAGTTGTTATAAGTATCAACCACTGAAGGTCTGACTCGAAGATGACATCAGAGTCATTTAAATAGAAACCCTTGCCCATCCAAATCATTGGTTTCTATGCTCATAGTCTTTGCCTGAACAATTTCATAAACTTTCCAGTCTTCACAGAATCTCTTTGTAGAGACAGTATATAATTTGCCAATATAGTAAGTCATAAGATTTCCTGCCTTCTCTTTCCAGGCAAGTATTAGTGTAGAAGGAAATTCCACAGGAGTCAGAAAAGCTTCCCAGGCACAGGTCTACTCATCTCCCTAGATGAATGTTGAAATTGAGGTTGGTTAACCCAGGGAAGATTAGTACTCAGTCCTTCAGACCACGTGCAGTAAAGGAGAGGTCTGTTTCTCAGATCAGGATCCCATCCTTAGGCTAAGGGCACTAACCTCAGGAAGAGCAGGTGAAGTCATCTAGTGCTACTGCACAGACATCTGAGGTGCTTGTCTATGAAATGCAAAATGATTTGCAGCAGAGTTTTAAGGTAAATAACTGTGGATATTGGTCTGCCTCAGAAAAGCATATGATGGTTCAATAGCTCAATAATAACTGCCAAGTCATCCATGAAACAGAGATGAAGAAATCAACTGGAAACTGCAATGCAATCAGGCAGCTGTCCAAAGACAAGCCAATCTTTTTAACATTGTTTATGGGCTATGAAAGTGTCCATGAGATAGTCACCATAGGAAGCAATACTCATGTCCAAACTCCTCTAGATGTTACTATGGGTTTGTTTTTCTTCTTTTGAATCTTGATGTAAAAGTAGGGACAAACTCCATATCCCCAGGGCACAGGGTACTATTAGGAACAGTTTTTGGAGAAGTAGGAAAGGAGGAAACACAAACAGGAAGAAGGGAAGAAGCAGTTCTAGGCAGTCACTTTAGGTCATGTTTTAATACCTGCTGAAAAAGGTTTTAAAATAAAGTATTCAAAGGGTTGTTACCTGCTCCATATTGTATCCATGCTTCTCTTTAGCAATGGCAATATATTCATCCACTGAAAAACAAAGAAAAGGCATGAGTGTTTTGTACAATAATTTCATCTCCTCTTCCCTTCCCCCTTCCAGACTGGGTTTTACCCAGTCCTGCAGCTCTGACTTCAGCCATGGTTATGGCATCCTCCACAGAGGACTCTCACAAATAGCTGCTGTTTCCAACAATTAGAGAAAAGAAGGAAACAAAAATAAAACAACAGTCACCAGACAAATGACTACATATTTTCCTTAACAAACCTAAATGATGTATGGCATCCAACCCAGTTCCAGTACTTCTGAAATATTATATGCTGCATTTCAGGACTTGTTCACCAAAACTACAGATGTGACTCTCAGCTACTTCTAGTTTGGTTTGGTTTTTTGTTTTGTTTTTTTTAAATTCCCCCAAAAACAGTTGTTTTCCTAAGAACAAAAATCCCCAGACATAAATCCATACATTCCAATGCTGTTAGACTCCTCATGATGCACAACCACTGCAGATACCTTAGCAAATTTTTCAGCCCTTATGCCTCAGCAATTTTGATCTTGGACCAAACCCTACCTCTCTGTACTACTAGGCCCCCACAAGCTTTTAACCTTTACAAAGATGCCCTGAGGAGTTAAATTTTGCGTAGACAGGACTAAAACACAAATGTCTCTTTCAGTATGAATGAATGAGCTTACATTATATCCAACAGCACTTGTTTGAGAGAACTGGATCAAAGTCAGTACACCAACAGTGGGGTTCTGAAGTCTATACCTTTGTACTTTGTCATTATTAAAAGCACTGTAATGATAACAACATGCTTGGAAAAAAACCTACAAGCTAAAAGGTGAGTCTCCTACTTCACTTAAGGTGAATGGAAGATGCTGGAAGCATTAGTCATCTGTAGCATCCCCAACATGCAAGTAACCTGAAAGACTTCAAACTGGTAAACACAGCCAGTATTCTCATTCTTCTACACATTTTGCATTTCAAGACACATCATGTACCAGTGAACTAAAAAATGATTCCCCCTCCCCTCTCTGCAGATGTCCAGAGAGGGATGCGAATTCCTGAATTGCTGAGCACCTGACTCAAGGAGAACATATGCAGCACCTCCTTAAGGACACGGTTCTGTGGACACTGCCTCTAAGGACTTCAATAACAATTCCCACACTTTGAGCCTCACAATTAACTTCAGCTCTTAAAAGTAGTTCTCTGATATTTTTGCCTTCATGAGAACTCTTGGATGGAGTCTCTGATGTCTAATAAAAATGACATTTCTTAAAGTCTTTCCTTCAAGTTGGGGCACTCCTCAATTCTTCTTTCATCTCAGCAAACTAAGCAATGAACTCAAAAGGTATTGAGAAGACAGAGAGGACAGACCAGAAAACGCACAGCAGGAGGGCACGAGCCTCTCCTTTTCAGCTCATCGTCAATACAAAGAAATTAAATCTAGGTACTTAAAGCAAATAATCCCATCTTACCAGAAAATATGATACTTTATATCACTGCCAGCCATTCATTTGCAAAGGAGATGCACTAGTTAATTTTTATGCAAAGGTGTTGCAAAAAAAAAAAAAAAAAAAAGAAAAAAAAAGAAAAAAAAAGATTTCCATTAAGTGCCATGGAAAAGTCCACCAGAATGTTAATACAGCCACGTGTCGTGGCAGGAGAAGAGCATGCAGTAAATACAGGCAGAGTTCCACATCAACAAGGACACTCCATGAGGTTCTTGGTCTTCCAAGCTCCCACCTGCACACAGTGGGGACTCCCTGGTGGCTGACAAACCTGTTAATTGGACCACATTCTGGAGACATTCAGTAAAAGTTTTTGAAGGTTTTATTAGTGCTTTGGAGAAAGGTAAGCCAGTCATTTGCACCCCTGAAGCACAAACATCTGCCTCTCCAAGTCAACAAATTCAGCCTTTTGTTTCTGAGGGCCGCTCACAACTCGGATGAAAACTACCCCCTTTTGCAAGTAACCTTCCTGCACTAGGCAAAACATACTAAAACAGTTGCACAGGCAGCAGAGGCGATGGGGACAGTGACAGCAACTGCTTAGGCTGAAATTGCTGCATTGCCTAATTGAACATCCTGAGGGTTGCAAAAGGGTAGGGACCTCAGAAATCAGCTTTGCCATGGCAGCGGGGGGGAACCCACAGCAAAAAAAACCCAAATCCTTGCAAAACCACACCTCGATGTAAGAACGTGATCCTGGAGGACCACATAGGGTAAATGGGGACAGAGAAGGGACCTGCCTCCTCCCTTACACACCATCTCTTCCCTCCATGCACCAAACGGGGTAGGGAACATCAGTAGGGCAGAAGAACAATTTCAGATGCTTCCAGACTTTATAACCACACCAAAAACAAGGTTTTCTGGCAGCCTTTAAGTACGGCATTTTTGCTGTACTTCAGCTAAATGCTCTCAGTTTCCTTAGAACAGGTATTGTACATGCAGTGTTATATATTTTGTCTAAGGGGGAGGGCAAGGAGCTGAATTCTCTGAAGTCCAAAGCTGAATTAAGCTCTTGAATGCTAAGTACTGCTGCATTAACTAGCTCGCTTTCACTGTGGAAAGATGTACAGCTCCTGATTTGACTTCAGCATCTTATCCTTTAATACATACAGAGAAAATATGAGGTCGTTGTCCTTTCCAGTGTATTACCTTTCTTACACCAGACGCTATAAGCAATGAAAACATACTTCATCCCCCTTGCTCCCCACCCCCAACAAATAAACAGTACAGCATTTTCTGTCCTAAGAACTACATCCCCCCACATCAATATAAATAAGGTTCCTCTTCAATCAAGTCAATATACCACAGAGCCAAACAATAGACTATGAGTGATCAGACACCATGAAAGGAAGCAGCATACTTTTCTTGTCATGGTGGTATCTTTGCTACACATCATTGTTACACTGGAGAAAGGGAAAAGAAAAATAAGAAAGATGCAATAAGGCAGTAAACTGACCATGAGAGCACAGCAATGCTCTTTCTACACACTAAAAGAGCGCTTGTGGATGAAGGAAGGACAAGGAATACACCATCGTACACTACTCTTGGCTTGATCCCTTCCTTCTTAACTGACAACCTAGCCCATTCTGCTTGTCATGTCCTGGCTAATTGCAGGCTCACTCGCTTTAATGCTTGCACCATCCCAGAGGTATGACAGTCCCTTGAGCAATCCTCCTGATTGCTTTCTCTACCATCCCCCTCCATGTGAAATGAGCAAGAAAGAGCATGGCACCAGCTGAGTCACAGGATCCCTTTAGTATCCCATACCAGTAGAGCCTGGAATTGCCACAAGAATAACGCTTCACATGCCACATCAGATAAATAAGCGCCCTCTTCAATCCCTGCCTTCCCCATGCACCTCTAGCAAGGCCAGGGCAGCAGGCACGTGAAATTCTGCTCCACTGTGTTTCAGGGGCATTCAGTCACAGCTCAGCGTGTAACCCAGCAATCTGTTTAGACATTAGAGTTGGGAGCCAGAGGAGCCTGGGGCAGAGCCCTGTTTACAGCAGGAGAGACAGTTTGCCAGCACAGCTCTTAGCCACTTTCCAAAAGAGAATAAGCAAGAGCAGCAAAGCAATCCCATCCTGTTTTCCCCAGTATAAGCTACACCACTATGCGCTCTTTATACCAGTTTAACTTTTCCCCAAACAGAGCAGGCGAGCATCTTTCCCCTCCCACCCAACTCCTTTCTCTATGCTGGAAAGATATTGAAGCACAGACCAAGCCAAAAAGACAACGATGCTTGAATAGAGACAGTCGTGTGACAGAAGATGCATTGCTCCTGTGAAGGCTCTTGTTGCTACTAGAAACCAGATGCGGAGGGCAGAGAAGAGAATCATAAACTGGTATTTCTTTACCTGTTTGGTTACATTTCTTCTCTTGTATGCATTTAAGCTGAGTGTGGGTGAGCAGGACCCTCCTGTCCACTCCATACCCAAAACGGGAGTGAGCACTGTCCCAGAAAGCTCCTTCCTACAGTGATGCTCAGGAAGGCAGAAGTAGCACAAAAGATGGGGACATAAAGGGAAAGCAGCTCCACATACATATTGCCACTAGAAAAGTGGAGCTCAGGGTGTTCAGATGTTAAAATTCATCTCTCCCTAGTACAAGAAATGAGGTCTAGAAAAGGATGACCAAAGAACCCCAGCAGCAGCACTAACACAGCCAAAGAGACAAAAGAAATACAAGGGAATGGGAAAGGAAGCAGAGAAAGATGCTTCCCCCCCCACCATCTAGAGGAGAGTTTCTTACCAAAATGGTGCCATCAACACCCTGAATTTGGTGGTCTTATTTCCAGCTATATTTCTCATATACCCATTTCTTCTGCAACCACCTTCCTGCAAGAATTCCTCACTAGAGGCAAAAGAAAGGGGACCCCTTCGGCTGACAGAGGGAAAGAGAGAAGAGCAAACAACTGCATTGCTGATTTTCGGTCCCGCATCCTCAAACAATGAATTGAGAAATGTAAAACAGGAGCATTAATTTCAGGGGAGTGGGAGAACTCTGAAAAGAGAAATGCCTGAAAGCAATGACTGTCCTCATCACCATTTGACCAGATTAAACAACCTCTCCGAGTTGGTCTTTTGGGAGAATTTCTCCCCCTACCCAAATTGCTTCTTAATGGCCCCACAAGCATCACATCATGTTTAGCAGATTTAGTGACCCCAAGGAGGGTTTGCAGCAGAAGCAAGTACGCTAAAGCTTATAGAAAGGAACAGGAATGCAGAGGTAGAGCTGTTGCTGCAACCTCAGTTCACCCCTATTACTGGGGTACTGCAGGAGCTCTGAACACTTTGCATATTACGTGATGCAATACCCTGACAGAACGGGGTGAAATGAGGACAAAAGCAGCAGCCTTCACAGCCTCAGTAATGTGCTTCACAGGGTTTGATCAATGCTGGAACCTGTGAGGAATTCTCGATGTTGCTGTACATCTCCCCCCTCCCCTCCATCTCCCTTGAGAACGGGAGGAAGAAAAAGGAAGAAAAAAAAAGAAAAAAAAAAGTCAAGACCCAGAATAAATCAATATTACATAAGGAAAATAAGGAGCATGGATTAGATACATACATGTGAAATCCTTCCAAATTTCAAAACACAATTATGACAGTACACAAACAACTAAGCACAGTTTTTGCCTTGGCTATAAAAACGAGCAGCTGCATTGCCGTCCCGCCGCCCTCGCAGCATCAGTGGAACAATCCTGCCACCTCGTGGTCCCAGCACAGGAGAGGAAACCGTAAAAAGCACAACAATTTGGACAACAAGTGTCACACTGAAGCCAGCTGCAACAGGAGGCAGGGGAGAATAGGCAGGGATCAAAGCAGGGTGGCTTGACCACTTTTTCTGGTCAGAATCACTTAAAAGAAAATAAAAGCTGCCTCTTTAAAAGGGTCTGCTGCCTTGGAAAAACTATTTCCTCTTCTTGGCAAGATGTTATGTATGTTACAAGCAGTAGAGGAACAGAAATCCAGAGCGTAGCCATGTTATGAGCCCCCTGCTGCATCCACCTGGGCAGGAGCCTTCTTTAACACTGTTTCTAGAACAGCGAGCACGAGTTACAGACACAAAGGCTGCTTAAACATCACTTCATGCAACTGAAGGAACGAGAAGATTTAGGCCTGGACTCCATTGCATCTGCAGCAAGGAAGGGAAAAGCCTGGACACAACTGCAAGGCAAAGGAAAACCAACCCTACCTGGGGAAGTTTACCTGAACGGGAGCAAAGAGAAAATACCCTGCAGCCAGGGCAGGGTACCTTGAGTCACAGGACGCCACCATATCCCTCAGCCTCCCACCCACTTACCTCCTTGTAGCTCAGATTTTACTTGTGTCCTGGTT
Source organism: Pedionomus torquatus (assembly GCA_013398155.1). Classification (NCBI taxonomy): domain Eukaryota; kingdom Metazoa; phylum Chordata; class Aves; order Charadriiformes; family Pedionomidae; genus Pedionomus; species Pedionomus torquatus. Next base: position 57,866 of record VZRU01017584.1, on the reverse strand, counting down.
TGAGGTAAAACAGAAACGATTTCCTGTTCAGTAATATTACTTTTTTAGCTGGGCCTCTTCTAACTAATTAAACTCTGAAATTAACAGCACGTTGTTCAGAAACTGTTCACTCTCACAGTGATAAGACCTGATTACACCAAGGAATGGTGCAGAGAGGCCCTTGCTTACACTTACTGCTAGAACAACCAAAGTCAGGGAATTTTGTTATTTGCCCCATTGAAGGGTCGGAAGCAAAAAAGCATGGAGGGGTCCCACCTGTAGGAAGGAGTGGCCAGGACAGGTGACCCAAACCTGACCAGCTGGTGTGTTCCATCCCATCTGCATCAGGCTCAGTAAAAAAGCTGGGGGATCAAAGGGTCAATACTCTTCCTTCGATGGCTGTTGTCCAAGGAGGAGCCTGTCTGTTCATCTGCCTTTGATCCTGATCTGAGCATTCCTGACTCCAGATCTGGAATCCAGCTCCTGTGCATCACCAAGTCCAGTCTGGAACTTTTCCCTATGCCTGCTGGCAAAGTTTTGTATATATTATACCTATTTCTTTTTTCTATTTTTCCCCCTTAATTTTAGTATTAATACTTCATGAAAATAGTTTAGTTCATTCTGAACTTGTAAATCTCTACCTCTTCCTCTCCTCTCTTTTTTGGAGGGAGGAAGGGCCATCTGTCAGTCTGGATTTCATGAATTTGGCTGAAACCACAACAGATTTATAGGTGTCCATTGATCAGTCCCCATACCAGGGACCATAAGGTGCCATTGCATTAGAAGTCTCTTTTGGCAGTGGGACCAGATTAAGCACCCCTAGCCTCCAGCCACCTCTTCCCAAACATTTGCCTGGACTCCCAGGAAACCAGATTGGACAACTGTTCTGCCTGAAAAAACACCAACCCTCTCCTGCTGCGTTACTTCCCTCACCCAAGCAGAAGCAAAGCCATACAAACACTCAGTGGTGGTCATTCAAAGTATGGAGATGCCCTCATCTACTAAGAGGGACAGTCCCTGACTCTCCTGTCACCAGCCCCAGCTATGTAGGCTGTCCTCTTCTCTTGCACTAGCTTTGGAGCCACTCAAAACACTCACCATCAAAGCAGCATGCTATTCATAAAACACAAGTTTCACACTTTTTATATAGTTGTATAAAAATCATATAAAAATCACTTCACTGGGAGCTTACACAAGCCTGAGGAGAGACAAGCCCTCCTACTTCCAGGGAGGGATGAGATTGTCTCAGCCGAAAGTGCGACTCATTTCTTGCCCTGGCACATCACGGTGGTGGGGATGAGCGGGCGAGCAGGAACAGGCAAGGCTGTGTAATCTAGCACCAGTGAGGAAAGAGTTGCTCATGGAACCACACCTGGAGCCTGCAAACTGCAGCCTCAGAGAGCAAAAAACGAGGAATAAAACAGAATGCCCCATTGCTGGGAGATTTATCCCTTTAAAAGCTCTGATACCTACCAAGGGTTGCTTTTCTCACACAAAGGCAACCAGTCCCCACCCAACCAGTGCACGCTAACTAGGTAGTGAAGAAATACACTTCTCTCTCTTTTTTTAATTTTCAGTGCTGCTTTTCTGCTTGGCCTGCATCTAAGGGCAAGCCCAAAATTGAAACTACAGTGATGGTTGAAGACCTGACTCATCTGCCTCTGGATTTTGCTATACCAGCAAGAAGGCCATACTGCAGACAGGTGTACCCACAAATCTAACATCACTTTTGTAGCTTGTCAAAACTATTTTAAACTGTTTAGCAGGAAAGGCCTTTTGCTAGCATTCAGGTGTTTCTTTTAAAGCTTTTCCTAACATAGGCTTTTCCTGAAGTTGTACCATCAGCTGACACTATCACATGAAGAAAAGGCTCAACACAGTGCACATGTGGGGAGGCGGTGTATTAATGAGGATTAGCATAAGGAAAGCCAGCTGGTTGATGCTTGCTTGCCTCTCTGTTTTCTGATGCTGCTGCTGTTCTCACTCAGAAAGGTCACATGAATGCATGTTTATTGGAAAGACATCCATGGAGGACCCTCTGGAAAGAAAGATGATTCCTTACACAGCCACCACGTTTAACCTCCTGCCATAAATTTGCTCCGTCGAGCACCAAACACCACTTTTCTGAGAAGTGGCACAGGTTTCAGTATCTACAGGGGTACCACAAGACCAGATGTCTCCATGTGTACCACAGAAGAGAAGGGAACAAGGGAGATCTGACAGGGCAGTAGCAAAGAGGAAACACTACCTCTGGGACGTAGAATAGAATAGGCAGAATCACATCAGATCACCTGGGGTCCTAATCTCTGGCCATACAGGACCTGAGCATGGCTGATTATTCAGTAGCGCAAACCTAATCCTAAATCAGGCACAAGCACTGAGCTGTATTAAATGTAATTAGTCAGAGCACACTTGATACTGGGTTTGGAGCCCACGTAAGAACATAAAACCAGTACACAGCAGCTTCAGGCAGGGGGGGAATACTCATTCCCACATATGACCTTCCCAGACATAGACAGGAAGTTACAGGCAGGATAAATGCACAGAGCACGTGCCTGAACAACAAAGTGAGTTTGTAACAGAACAGCTCTTTGCATTATTCAGCACAATGCTCTCAATTCAGTCCGAGGAACCCTAAAGCCAGATTTATTCTGCTGTCAAACCACGGCTTGAGTTAACTCTACTGAGAGGTTATAGCCTCAGATTATATACTTCAACTATGGGCAGCAACGTGTCCAAGCAATGTGCATAGCAACGTTATCAATACAGCTGTGATAAGGGGTAGAATAGTTAAAAAAAGAAAAAAAAAATGTATCAGATAATTCACAGCAGGAAGTGGTCACCTGAATTAGAAGAAACCCTCATGCAGATTTTCTAATGGAAATTATTACCACAGAATCATAGAATACCAGGTCAGAAGGGATCTGGTCCAACCTTTCTTGGCAACAGCACGATCTAGACAAGATAGCCCAGCATACTGTCTAGCTGAATTGTAAAAGTGTCCAATGTTGGGGAATCAACCACTTCCCTGGGAAGGTTATTCCAATAGCTGATTGCTCTCATTGAAAAAAATTTTCCACTTGTGTTCAATCGGAATCTCCCTGGAGTAACCTGTACCCAATACCCTTTATCTTTTCCATGTGACTCCTTGTCCATCTTCTCTGCAGCCACCCTTTAAATACTGGAACATGCTGGTATGATCTCCCCTAAGCCTTCTTTTCTAAAGGCTGAACAAACCCAGTTCTCTCAGCCTTTCCTCATGTGCCAGGCCTACCAGGCCTTGGATCACCTTGGTGTCCCTTCTCTGGACCATCTCCTGACGGTCCACATCTTTTTTTGTACAGCAGGAACCAAAACTGAACACAGTATTCCACATACAGCCTAACAAGAGCCAAGTAGAGTGGGATAATGACTTCTTTCTCTCTGTTGGTGATACCCTTGTTGATGCAGCCCAGCACCTTGTTGACTTCCTTAGCTGCAGCAGCACACTGTTCACTCATATTGAGCTGCTTGTCCACCAAGACCCCCAAGGTCTCTTTCCACAGAGCTGCTCTCCCAGTGAGGCAAGTCCCCACCTGTGCTGGACTCCTGTATTATGTTTTTTTCAAGTGCAAGACCTTACATACAGGTCCTTGTTGAACTTCTTGCTAACTCACCCTTCTGGCCTGTGCAAGTCTTCCTGCAGAGTTGCTCTCCTTCCTGAAGTGTCCACTTCCAACTCAATTTGGTGTCTGTCTTGCTTGTCAGCAAACTTCCTCAGGGTACATTTGATCCCATCATCCAGGTCACTTATGAAGATATTAAACAGCATTGGGCCCAATATCAATCCCTGGGGGACCTCATTTGTGACCAGTTGCCAGTTGGAAAAGGAGCTATTTACCTTCTCAATGCAGCCTGTCAGCCAGTTCTCCACCCACCACAAAGACCACTTGTCTCAATCATAACACATTGGTTTCTCTTGGAGGAGGCCGTGGGGAACGGGTATGGAAAGCTTTGGTGAAATCCAGGCAGACAACATCCACCACCTGTCCCACAGCAACCGAGCAGGCTACTTTGTCATATTTTTTGCACTCCTTGAAAATGCCTGATCTAGTGCATCCTTTCCAAAATTTCCAGATTCAAAAATATCCTTCCACATGCAGTGATGACAGAGTCTGTATGGGAGACCACAGATTTAGATTACTAGCAGCCTTTGGGACTCTACCTAGGAACAGTCTCAAATCTTCATCCACATCATGCTATACATGCTGAAATTCTTGGGTCTGTAAAATAGTCAGCACACACTGGTCAAGCAACCTGCTGTCAACCAGCTTCAGAAGCCACCAAGGAATACCAGCCCTCTAAAGAGGGTAAAACCTTCCACAAGGTCCATTTTACACCCTCCACAAGATTTTGAAAGCTCCTGTCTGAAACCAGAACTGCATCAGAGCCAGGCTTCCTAAACAGCACGGGTAACTCCATGACACAGGGTCTTTGTGCAGGATGAGGACACAGACACAAGGGATGTTTGGGAGCAGAACAGTCATTAGGTTAAATTACAATTCATCATTATTGTTACTGATAATAAAGCCTATGACAAGAGAGTAAAAGCCATGCTGACCCCCTTTACAGTGGATACAAAAGCAAAAGTGATCAATTTGTCCCCTAGCTACCTCCTAAGAAAGTGGAAAGGCAGCATGGGGCAAGCCAGCAGGCAGTCAAAGGAAGGAGACAAATCAGAGTCAGGCAAAGGAGCTGCCCTTGGCAGACATGATGAGAGCAAGGAGCTGCTGATGGAAGGGAGAAAGCCTCCAGCTGTAGATGCCCACAGCTCCTCAGCAGGTTGAACTGGAGAACCCTGTGATCCTGCGTGGTAAGTGATCAGGTCACAAAAGCATCACTTAAAATTTCAGTTATTTTTTGCAGCCAGCCCCCTCACTTCCAAGCCCAGCTGTATGAGCAACATAATAGTCTCAGCAAGCCAGGCTGTCTCTGCACTCATGAACAAGGTGCACGAAACTTGCTTCCAGCAAAATTAGACGAGGAACAATAGGGACTAAGCGAAGGCACCTTGACATTGGAGGGGAACTAAGGTGTTACTGAGATGCTTTTATTCCTTTTAACATCTACAGTTATAAGCCTATGTTGAGATGCTTGGGGCTGGCTCCTTCTGAGAGGGCAAGGGGCTTCCCCTTGCACTACTGCACCCAAGTGCTAAGAATGAAAAAATTGTCTCAAACTTGCCTTGAAATACTCCATTTTTCCTCATTTTCACAAAAGCTGGACATGAAATAGTTCAGAGGAAGCACAACAACGGAGACAAGAAACACCTCCCAGGCATACAATGCTGCACAACCTAAAGAGAACAGCTTGTCTCCAGAGTGGTCATGGCTCTGTCCCCGGTTATCTGCCCCATCCCTTTCCTGGAAGTTCCTATTCCTGCTTCCTGCAAGAACAGTTTGGCTGCTTGATTAAGCAGCTGCTTAATCACTTAATAAGGCAGCCAGGAACTAAGGCAATATAAACAAGCACCTACTGCAGGTTTAGGTGCAGTGGTTAGTGAAATTCCTGGTACCCTACCCCACAAAACATGAAAACCTGGAAAATAGAGATTTAGGTGAAGAGGCCTTTCTCCACCAGAGATCAGAAACTACCTACGGACAAATCCATATGGATTGCCTTGCTGCGGGCAGGCTAGCCTTCAGGAGACACTAACACTTAATATATCCATCCTTGTACTTCTTTACTTTCTACAGGTCTGAAAACAGAGAGCTGCAAATAAATGTTTTTGACCCCTCCAAAAAGTCCATGCAGAAAGACATCAAGCTTACAGAGCCAGATCGTGGACAACAATCTTTATAGTAGCCTCCAAACCAGAGTATTAGTGTTACATTGACAGATATTAAAGTATTCAAAATACATAAAATTAAGTCAATTTAGAAAGTCAAGGTACAGATTCACACAGCACATGCTGCAACACGGATTACACACTGACCCTCAGCCTTCAACACTGATCCTAAGAGACACAGCAGAAAAGCCTACAATAAACCAATGTCACTAACTAGATCCTAGAGTATCAATAATAGATAGTCACAGCTTTTAGCTGGGATTTACAAGTCCAGTCTTTGCTGAGAAGTTATTATGCGTTCCTACTGACGTTTGCAGTGCTAGAAAACTCACTACTAACCTATCATAATACAAATCTGCATGAGCAGCACATGACTGGGAAAGTAACTTAATGTGGAGTGCAAAAGCAAGAGTACAGGGGAAAAAAAATTAGGGGGAGTGATTCCTAATTATAGCAAATAATGCCACAGCAAACACATTATGGCAGGGGAAGCTTTGGCACACGTCCTTGAGAAAGCCTCGCTGCTCTGCCTCCTGCACCAGCACTTCTGTAAAGGTCACACTCAGCAGCATATGAACTCATCACAGCGAGCTGTTAGGACCGTGACCTCCAAGTATTCCACAGCGGAGGACACAACCCACAACAGCTCCTCTCTGCCTGTGCACAGCCCCCATCACACGTTGGTGGATTTTTTGACTTACATTGCTCTACGAAGAATAAAAAAACAGAAGTATTTAAAAAAAACACAACAGTTACCTTCCAGTTCCCTGACCCTTCTTTTCTCCTTGCAGCTACAGTAAGAGATGAGAGCTCAGGAATAAATACCTAGTCCTCTGAAATACTCTGAGTCTGCCATTCTCACCAAGACCAGCAAGACCGGAGTGCACTCAGCCTGTCCCAGGGCTGGGTCCAAGCAGCATGATGTAGCTGCAGCAAGCTAGTTCTTGACATACTGGTCCTACAACTCATACAGCGCCTATCAGGCTGGCTAGGACTGCTCCCAAACATCATTCAGATCAAAGCTCGCTGCTAGGATAACCCTTAACAGGGCTATCATCACTCCATTACATCCACATCATCTTGTCTCGAAACTTCTCTTCGGGAAAACATTAAAAAAAAAAAAAAAAA